>CM049992.1:1800000-2092203 GCA_016630955.3 Didymella arachidicola
GATTGCTTTTGGCGCCATTGGTGAGAACCGTCCCCATCGCTGAGCGGCAATCAGTGGATGTTGTGGGGCACAAGGAATTGTCACTGAGTAGGTTGGCAAACATGGCAAGGTTCCGAACGAACCCAAGCTGTGAAGCAAAGCCAACGGTTTATATATCAGGATTTGTAACTCAACGTTTGCTTGTACTTTGCAACATGTCCGTTAAAAACGAAACTCATCACCTCATTTCACATCTGGAACGACAAATGAGAGTACTCATATCTGAGATGTGGGCCTCCCCGCTATTGATCTAAATGCTACCTGTGATGCAGCCTTCTCTAGGCTTATGGAATTTCCATCAAATTGTGAGACCGTCAGCCCGCTCCATGAACTCTCACTTCTGAAGTCTCTGAATACCTTCCGCACTCCTTACGTGGGCATGACCGTCATCAAGGAGCCTAATCATTTGATTCACGCTAGCCTTTTGACTTTTCCGTTCTCGCGCTATAAGCAATTTGCAGCGGACAACGCGGAGCATTACACATATTGCAGGATTACTGACCCGAATGGTCTGAAGATAAAATCGACTCCTCGCATGGAAACAGATGCAAAACTGTCTCTGACACTTACTATATTTGCTATCTCCTCATTGAACGTACCGGACGCTTTCCCAAAGTCATGTCAAACGCACCCTCCGTCGGCGATTCTAACAAATCGCAGCCATACTTCGTGCAGTCGATGGAGTGCAACTGCACTGACTGCCGCAAACTTACGGCCTCGATGTTCCCTTCGATGCTCGACATCGATAATGCGCATCTGCAGCACGTTCGCGGTGAGGAGGCGCTGAAGACTTTCGCTACCACCAAAAGTATCGAGAGTGGGAAGATGATGACGAACTACTTTCGTGGGGACTGTGGAAGCTTGATGTTTCGTGTTAGCGAGCGATATCCTGGCACAGTTTGTTGAAGCTAGGCATGGTGGATGACTTCAATCTTGTTGAGGGCAGGCTGAGGCCGACGATGGAGGTGTATCTGAAGGATAGATGTAATTAGGTGAGAGGGGTAGAATGCGAAACTGTTGCGAAGTTTGATGGGTTACCTAGGTAGTATATGGGCTGTGATGGCGCCGCTGTGTGTGCGGGAGAGGGCTGTTACTTTCGGGAAAGTCCGATTATCTGGATATTGACTATGATCTGATGATCGTTAGGATCTGTTTACTTTTCGGTAACGGCGAGTACTGGAATGTGTCCATAGAAAATCCTTCTCAAATGATCAAAAGCAGCCCGCTTATCAAGAGCAGCGTACAGGCAACGAAGGATCGATGAAGCTCAAAATGCCATGCGCGGGATTGCAATCAAGCAACATGGTGACCCACCTGGGCAGTCACGGAGAGCGTGCGAACTGTTTCCCTTTCTCCCGAAAGTCTTAGCTCACCATGTCGATATCGATCATCGAGAGGTTTGAGGCATGGACAAGGCCCATCCAGAGCGCAAGGCACCGCGGCGTCAGGGCCGACACCCAGGTTGTTGCAAGTCGCCCTAAACTACCATCGAGTAGCCCTGTCAGGACCTGATCAAACCCAGCCCACATGAGTACTATGATTTGGTGCTGGCGGATATGGGTGTAGAGGGCTGCATATCTGTATCTATACAGCATACGGAGATATGTGGGCCATATGACCGGCATTCGTGATCAGGCGCAAGGTCACTGCTGGGGTGAGCGTCCAAGGTGAAGTCGAAAGAGGTAATCGAGCGAAAAAACTAAGCAGCAGCAGCATACTCTTGATCATATTAGAAGGCAAGCATGTCTTTCAAAAGTATTTGTGAGCGACAAAGTAGATCATAAACAGCTCACGCCGAAACCAAGGAGGGAGTCGTTGCCTTGATAATTCACAGGGGGTTATGGTGCGAGACGGTCGACCATGGTTTGAACTAGAAAAATGCGAATACCCTCCAATTTAACGCTAGAGCGTGAGGTAGAAGCATTGACTACATTTGAGCGTGGGCGCATGATACTGGATAGCATGACGAAGCCTACAGCTTGGCTGAGCATGTGCCTCATCCTGGAGTACCGAACAAAAGGGTGGTGGTCACGGATTTCGGCGTGAGCGAGATCTTGGAAATTCCAGGGCCTGGCATAGGAAGATCGACTGTGTGACAGGAGGGCAGCAGGCTTGGCTGCGGCCAGCCTTATTAGTAAACGCAATATTGGGCCGTGGAAACCCCAGAGATGCAGGCTTGCCAAGCCCGTCGCTCAGTCCGCTGTTCAGGAAAAATCTCAATTCCGCCTCGTATTGCCTTCAAGATCTCTCGAGGTACCGAATGGAAGCTAATGCTGATCTGGGCCACCGCGCGCTGGTGTAGGGACTTCATCCCACCCGACCCTGGCCTTCGATGCAGGCAAGCTCATATGCACTCCTTCTCGTGTGACTGGGTTCCTCGGAGAATGATTGGCCTCCACGGAAGCCGTATATAAGACGAATCATCGTAGCTCGAATCGAAGTCATAACTATCCCAAATCCAATATTTATTGCCGATGTAAGGTACCATAAAAATTTAGTCAGTACGAAAAGCCAAATTTCTGCATCGTAGAGATCAATCGTGGCAAAACTCGAAGCGTGCTTTGTACGATTCGTGATCTCTTGTTGAGTATGAAAGTTGATGAACGAAGGATGTCGTGCCCTCGGTGTTCCCCTTTGCGAGGAGCCCGCGCGGCGCACATTTCTTGCCTCTCGAACAACACACAATTGCCGCCATCAAACCATCATTGTGCTTCATCGGCGCCATCTGCTGTGCCGTAGCCATTATCACGAAGCGCTTGTTCGATTTCCGGCTGCGAATGGTCATAATGCAACCTTGTTATCCTGCCACTTTGGCACCAAGCCCTTGGCCGTTTCCGCCCGCAGCTTAATGAGGAAGGTTCACTGCGCAAAATCCTGGGCGGGACTGGGCATTGTCTTGCTGCTGGGAGGAAGCTTCCACCACCGCAGCCCAGCTTATCTTTTCGATCTTAGCATGGGCTTGGAGAGTCTTTTTCGAACGTTCTAACGGCGGATCGTGGCAACATCGCTGCATGGATTGGCGTTTGACTTTCATACTCTCCTCCCTTTCTCGTCCTGACTCCGGGGGCCTCACTACACTCCGGGCTTGTCCCACGGCCTTGGGTACTTTGAGAGACGCGCTTAGCAGCGGTATGGAGCTAAATCAGCGCTTCTGTGATCCATTGATTGCACGAGGCGCAGTTCCAATGTCTTGGAAGTGATAACTGGCCACGGTTTGCTTCTGAACGGTGGAGAACTGTTCCTTGTCGTGTGTAGCATCCTTGCGCAACTCCGGGCTATCGTGCTGGCCTGGACCTTCGCATTGCGCCTATATGAACGGACTGAGTGCCAACTTGACGGAACCAGTCGTGCAGGTTCTTCTGGCTTTCACCTCCTCGTGCACAGGGGGTTGCCGAGTTTGATCAGTTCAATTTAGCTTCCCATCTTGCGACTCTCGACCTGAAAACTTCCAGATCAACCACCACAATGGCTGCCACAGTGAACACCAAGGCTAGCCTCGAGATCACAAAGGGTGCGACTGCCCTCGACCCGATCCCTCTCGATGCCAGCGAGTCCAACTCGGTTTATGATGACAATGAAAGGCTGCTAGGCCCTTTCCCCACTGAGGAGGAATGGGCAACACTTCCTCGTGTGCCCGGTCGTATCCCATGGACAGCCTGGACCGTTGCCTCCGTCGAGTTTGTCGAACGCTTCTCATACTATGGCACATCTGCTGTTTTCGTCAACTTCATTCAGAAGAAGCTTCCCCCTGGTAGCAAAACTGGCGCCGGTTTCCTCAAGAAGCCCGGTTCTGGTGCTCTCAACATGGGACAGCGTGCCTCGACCGGAATGACAACCTGTAAGTCCGTTGATCATCTTTCTACGATTACTGCTAACTTCTTTCAGTCAACCAATTCTGGTCTTACTTCACGCCTTTGTTCGGGGCCTGGATTGCAGACGAGTACTGGGGACGTTACAAGACTATTCAATGGGCCAACTGGATTTCAATTATCGGTCACATCATTTTGATCTTCTCGGCCATTCCCCAGGTCATTGTCAAACCCAACGTCGCTATGGGTATCTTCGCTACCGGTCTCGTCATCATGGGAATCGGTACAGGTGGCTTCAAGTCCAACATCTCTCCGCTTATCGCCGAACAGTACAAAAACCAGAAGGCGTACGTCCGCACCAGGAAGGATGGTAAGAAGGAGATCGTCGATCCCGCTACTACCACAGCGCGTATCTACATCTACTTCTACCTACTTATAAACGCTGGTTCCTTGACAGGTTCTCTTGCCATGGTTTACTCTGAACATTTCGTGGGCTTCTGGTTGAGTTTCACTCTGCCGACTATCTGCTACTTGGCCTGCCCTCTCATCCTCATGTATTTCAAGAAGACCTACAAGCTGGCGCCACCCACCGGATCTGTCATGGGCAAGGCGTGGAAGCTCATCCGATTTGCCATCAAGAAGAGTGATCGCAAAAACATCCTCAGGGACCCTCTCTTCTGGGACCGCATCAAGCCAAGTGAGCTGCGTGCTCGCGGAGAATCACTCCCGGCTTTCATGACCTTCGATGATGAGTGGGTTGATGAGGTTCGTCGTGGTGTACTCGCTTGCAAGGTATTTCTCTGGTTTCCTTTATACTGGTTATCGTACAACCAGATGATGAATAATCTTGTCTCTCAAGCTGGTACGATGAACCTGGGTAGCACTCCCAACGACATTGTCTCAAAGCTCAACCCAATCTTCATCGTCATCGTCATTCCCATCATGGACTTCATCATCTATCCCGCCCTTCGCAAAGCCGGCGTCGTCCTCTCGCCCATCAAAAAGATCACAGCTGGGTTCGCACTAAGCTCTTTTGCCATGGTATCTGCCTGCGTCACTCAGTACTACATCTACAAGATGAGTCCTTGCGGCAACCAGATCAACAAGCTCACTAAGGCGGGCAAGGACTGCAGCGCTGACATATCTGTCTGGGTGCAAGTCTTCCCTTATGGTTTAGTTGGTATGTCTGAGGTACTCGCTTCCATTACGAAGCTCGAGTATGCTTACACCAAGGCCCCTGCCAACATGAAGTCCACCGTCCAGGCCATCGCGCTATCCACGTCCGCTGTCTCCGCTGCTCTTGGCCAGGCCCTTGTCGCTCTATCTGACGACCCACTTCTCGTCTGGAATTACGGATCCGTTGCTGTCGTTGCTGCCATCGGTGGTATTGGTTTCTACTGCACCTTCCGCAAGGCTGATGCCGAAGAGGACGCCCTCAACAACCTCAGGGAAAGC
The DNA here is from genome assembly GCA_016630955.3 of Didymella arachidicola. Lineage (NCBI taxonomy): Eukaryota > Fungi > Ascomycota > Dothideomycetes > Pleosporales > Didymellaceae > Didymella > Didymella arachidicola. The sequence goes on from CM049992.1 coordinate 1,805,304, forward strand.
GAGTACCTCGGTACTCGGGCACAGACAGATGCTGAGGCTGTTTCAGTTCACCGTGTTAGGAACGAGAAGAACGAGAAGCTCTAGATATAGGACCAATCTCCGGAGGATAGTAATGGCTGATGACTGACGCGAGAGATACCCAATACAGTGTTCTGCAGTTGAATAAACGGATAATGCATGTGCCAATGTCGCCTACACTGTTGAATTTTTTTTACGATCCTTGCGACTTCACGCTGATACAAAAACCTACGGTAGAACGACGAACGAAATGTGCAATGCTCCCGAGAAGCTGTGAAGGACGGCGCAAGAATGTGGTGGGGCATCAGCAACCCAGAGGATACTGGACGATCTGATTGGTGCCCTCGTCTGCCTCCTTCCAGACCCGCAGACAGTTTTGCAGTATTTGTTGTGACGCCTACCACGACTGCCAGACTTCTCGATGGATGTGCTGCACGTATTCTCTAGACCCGTCAGCATGGGTGATCTAGCGTCCGAGGGAAGGTCCAGGCCAAAGTCGTACTCAAGGCGAGTATAACATCATGAGACCCTCAGTCATGTTGCTGCGCACCGCTGCCATCGGTCCCTTTCAATTTTAAGAATCTTTCCCACCGTTTTACAGCAGCCTCGATGATACGTGTCTGGCATCTCCTGATAGTATGTGGCTTCGCTGGAGCGCATGCCCGCGACAATGCGACTCCACATACTTCAGGCAACAAGACTGTGAGCTTACCCGACGCTACGTATGATTACATCGTGGTTGGAGGGGGCCCTTCCGGATTGATAGTATCCGAACGACTCGCTGAGACAGGAAAGTCAGTTCTCGTCTTGGAGCGAGGTACAGCTTCCCTGTTCGTATCTGGTGGCAACGTCCTTACGTCCTGGAACGATACACTTACCATTTTCGATGTGCCGGCTTGGCCGGGAGTCAATGCTCTTTGCACCGACGTGCCTACAGGCGCTATAGCTGGCTGTCTCCTTGGCGGTGGAACCGCCGTTAACGGCCTGCAGTTCGTACACCCACCGACCTTCGATTTTGACGACAGATGGCCTGTGGGTTGGCGCTGGGACGATGTGAATGATGCAGCTGCAAGACTGTATGAACGCAATCCCGGGGCATTGATTCCTTCAGCCGATGGGAAGCTCTATGACAATGATGTTAGGGATGTTGTCTCAAAATTCTTCGCCTTGGGTGGCTATGCGCAAGTCGACACCACCAAGGAGCCAGATAGAAAGTACAAAGTTTGGTCTTACCCGGCACTCAACACTGGCCAAGGCTTCCGAGCTGGTCCTGTGCGCACATATCTGCCACTTGTGGAGAAACTTCCTAACTTTGAACTTGAGCTGTATACCAAGGTCATTCGCGCGGTGCGCACTGGTTCATTGGTGACAGGTGTTGAGGTTTAGAGTACCGCTGGCCAGCGATCCATCATCAACATCAACAGGGGTGGCAAGGCTGGCGCTATGTCAAGTCCGAGACTACTTTTCAATACTGGCATTGGTCCTCTGGAGCAGATCAAGATTGTTCAAAATGGTACTGCCAATGTTACCCTTCCTCCACGCGAAGATTGGATTGAGTCACTAGTCGGCTTCGTGCGAGACCACACCATCGTAATCGTGACTTTCGATGTTCCCGATAGCACAAACGTACTGAACCAAACGACCTTCATAAGTCCCAGCGAGGATATCAAGGAACCATACGCCCGCGGGTCTGGCCCTCTTACTCAAGCTTGGAACCGGCTAATGTCCTACACGACAGTCACGAACGATGATGGACACAAGACATTTATTCAGACTCATGTCACTGGTTTGTTCAATGGTACGGTACAGTTCCTCGTCGCTGTTACCCACAACTCTACGTCGAATGGCTCATTGGGCATCACGTCTGATGGCAATACGACATGGATCAAGAACCCACATCTGAACTCAGCTTCGGACAGGGAAGCGATGACAAAGGCACTCGACGTACTCCTCGCTATCAGTCGCCTGCCTGGAAGTCCGCTTTCGTACAGTCCTTCGAACGCCACCGGTGCGTCAATCCTTCGTGTTGCTTTGGGTCAGCAAGATCCCAACAATAGGATGATTCCTGGGCAGCACATGATAGGCACCACAATCATGGGTACGGATGATGGAACGAAGAACGGAAGTAGTGTGGTTGACACAGATTGCAAGGTTTACGGGACTGGTGAGTTATGAGAAGCAACTGTAAAGTCCAAAAACTGACATGTCAGACAATTTGTTCGTTGTGGATGCTGGGATGCACGCAGACCTCCCCACCGGCAACATCATGGCTATCGTGATGGTTGCGGCTGAGCATGTTGCGCAGAAAATCATAGCCCTTGATGACACACGGAACGGTACTGGCTTTCCGTAACAGGATATGCAGCGTGGCAGTTGAAGGCCAAGAACTGTGTCGGACAGGAATTAGATAGCACGCGCTCTTTTAACCCCCCCAACCCCAGCACCTCTTAATTTTTAGTTTTCTAGCTCGACGGTCCGATTACTCCGGCGCATACTTTGGTGCACCGGATCAGAGTGATGCAACTGCAAAGGCGGTGTTCAGATACGGGCATCAATGACCTTCAAGATCACCAATCCTGTGCGAAACTAGTCCTCGCCATAAAGCCCCATTCATGCCCTGGTTCTTCTTCTTCTTTTTCTGACTTATTTACATCTGAGGGCTATGCGTGCATCATATCAACATGGAAATCGTCGTTGAAAGCTGGCCTGTCGCCTGCGTTTGGACGACCACCATCTCTTCCCATCCCATAATCCTCTTCAGTACATCTTCTCTAACTCTTATATCCTTTCTATCGCGACCATCACTTCCCACAGGCTCCAAGGTTTGGTCAAGCAGCTGCATCTTCGCAACCTCATGACCCTGAATGGACCGCTATGTTGTGTTCATGTGCCCTCTGAATGCACGCTCGCAAACTGATGGAAACGTTGCAGACTGGTCACCTCCACCCTGTTCGCATTCAGGCCACCGGGCAGCGCTTCAATATTCTGACGAAGCTTATAATTGTCAACGTGCGACTTTCAAAACCTCTCTGAAGCATTGCCACTTCCTTGTTACTGCAACATCCACGACCTTCAATATTCTGATTCCGAGCACCATGCGAAATACCTGGCGATTGTAGTATGTGAAATAGTACGAAGTTCAGATTTTACTCTCCCGAATTTCAGTGTGTGAGGATGCGGCTCATGCGCTTCGTTCTCCTTTTACCCGTGGACAGATTGCGTCACCAGGGTCTTCAAAAAGTGAGCAACGCCATAGAGACCTTTGGGTACCCTCATAAAACTTTAGGTGTTGGAGAAGATCTACGGAGTCTCTAGCTCGCCTGCTCCTTGGTCAGCTTGCGTATCTTCCTGGTACATACGACTGCACGATCCAGAAGTAGCCGCCAACAAGTCAACGGTCCGACCCTACCACACACTGAGAAACTTCACATTCGAATATTCTCGTGTCATCAGCCCTCTCTGTATTTTTGCCATTAGCACTTGATCGCACTTAACAACAGCACATCCGCCCCAGCCCCGGCTCTCATGACCGACTGCACACAATCGACTAGGGCTTCTCCGGACCGCCTCCCTCCTCGAACAAGTATGGATTCAAACGCCCCTTCCGATAGAGTAGCAGAAGCTATCGTCACCATAAGCGATCTGCAAGAACAAATCAGACACCTGCGTACCAGCGTCGACATTCTAATCTCTACGTCAGGCTATAGCAAGCCTGATATCGATAGCCTAGACAAATATCCTTGTCATACCAAGTCCCTCATAACCAATCCTGGCTTATTGACACCGCCGGAGTCTCCATTACCTCACGTTAAGCGGCCGGAAGACGAAACTAGCTATCTCTACACTATCTCAGGAACCTTGGAATCCTACTGCGTCTTTGCCTGCAGCCATTGTGTACCTGGCGAGGTCCTAGTTTCAGAAGGCCTCATCGAAGAAATGCAGGCGAAGATCAAGTCCATGGCGGATCGAGGGTACGATACCGTGCAAGGTCGGATAGAAGCACAGCGGCAGCTCAGTCTTACCATGAAGCAATGTGTGCAACTGGAAAAAAGGATGTCCAGCAACGAGCAGAAATTCAGAGCTCTTAAGAGTGACTTGCATCAGCAAGCACTCAAAGCTGAAAAAGCAAAAAATCTAGCGGAACAAGTCAACGCCGACATGCTCGGGCACTGGAACGCTTCGCTGTGGGAAGTAGCTACGCTGAAGGCGCATGTACAGCAGCTCGAGGGCCAAATAAAGCTCAAATCAGACGCAAGTTCGACTGCAGAGAAAGAAGCAACAGCCTTGAGGAGCCAGGCTGAAGTAATCAAAAAGCACGCTGTATCTCGCATCCATTCCCTCGAACAGCGAACCAATCTCAGTTCAGCAGCAAATAACCAGCTGCAAGAACAACTAATGCGCGAGATGGCTGCCAAGACGGCCGCAGAATACGAGATCGCTGCCCTGAAACCACGGCTCTCGAGCGCAGCAGATACAGTAACTACACTTACCCAAGAGCTATCAGGCCAGCAGGACATCTTGCATGCCACACGAAAGCACCTGGAGGCTCAGATCCCGTGTGAAGTCGACACCAGGACAGCTGTCGAGCGTGAGTCTGAAATCCTGCTGAAACGCATGCACGAGGCTGCCGCTCAGTCCAACATCTACACCGACACCAACAACCGCTTGAAAACAGAAATACTCGAATTGACACGTGAGAAGAATCGGCTAGTTGCAGTGGACCTGGCCAGGATACAAAGTCATTGCGACGCACTTGAAATAGCGAAGAACAGTGATGCACTCAGAATGGACGCGCTTGAGCAGAGAAACACCTACTTGGAAGAGCGACTGAGTGTATATGAAGAGACAAGGTGGACCACGTCGGCGGATACTGCATCGCTGTCGGAGGATATGTTGACTTCTACCAGAGGTCAAGGCCAGAACTGGGGGTTCGGAAGCCTGCGAGGGCTCAGACGGCGAGGAGGGGGTGAAGAAGAAAGAGTCTCTCTGGAGGACTTAGTTTGATACGTATCTGCACCTGGACATGAAGGTAATCAGATAACCAGCTAGAATCCTGTGTCACGTGTTCGGGAACCTTGTTTTTAGAATACCTAGGTAGTGATCATATTTTGCAAATACTATCACAGAGATTATGGTCTTACCTAGGTGCACGTGCAGATGAGAACGAAGCTCCCCACAGATGTATGAGAGGGAGCACGAAGCTCTGACCAACGCGCCTGCGTCGACAGACCTGCCCTGTCAGCTACGTCACATATCATCGCTCAGCCCAATGCTTGTAGACACAACGACTTGAAGAATTTTCCGCTGGCGAGAAAGAATCAAAGGATGCATTCATCGATACTGTGATATGTATAACGGCATTTTTGTGCAAGCGAATACTCGATGGCGTGCTGATAGCGGGGTCTGTCCCGTGTCTGTTGGGCGACGGCAATAATGACTTTTCTCCAACCTCGATCTCTCCCCCTGGATCTTCCTCGCTATCGGCCAGATTTCCCTTCGAAAGTACTCATTGAAGCCATCTTCAGGAATTCTCAAGTACGGCAACGAGCCAAGATGGAGTCTCTCCGCAGAAACCCGCCTGATCAAGGTATTTAATAGCAAGTGCATGAGAACCGGTGTTCGCTGTCCGTCGTCTCGCACCACCTTCGATTCCAGATGGAGGTGCAGGGCGACGACAGCGATCTGAGAAATACGGTCTGAACTTGATCAGGTTAACCCCTGCGAAAGGACTTCATGCTTTGCAACTCCAAGTGGGAGATTGCTACTGACTGGCATAGGCCCTTCATGATGGACTCGATCGGTGCGCCGAATACGACACTCCAAGCCAACGATATCAGCGACAACGAGAAAACCTTCCAAGCAGCCCTCGCGCCCAACGTACACGATGTGCTGCCCACCGATGAGCATCCCCAAAGCAGCACCGGCAGCCTGCAGCAGGCGTGGAAACGCTTTGAGAATCAGTTGGTCGCGTATAACCTCGAAGCACGCGGCATCCAGCGTGTAGAAGATGACGAGCGTCAGGACCTGAAGGCCCTGGGATACTCGCAAGTCGCAATCATGTGGTTCAGTGTTAATCTTGCGGCCAACAACGTCACCCTTGGCATGCTCGGCCCGGCCGTGTTCGCGCTCGGGTTCTTGGATAGCGCGCTGCTGAGCGTGTTTGGTGCCTTTGTGGGCTCAGTGGTGGTGGCGTATATCGCTACATTTGGCCCCAAGAGCGGGAATAGGACAATGATCTTCTCGAGATATAGCATGGGATGGTGGCCAAGCAAGATTGTGGTGGTGCTGAACATCATCGTACTACTGGGTTACGGCATGATTGACTGCGTTGTCGCCGGGCAGATCCTGTCTGCCGTGTCTGGGGAACGCATGTCCGTGGTCGTTGGCATCATCATCGTTGCGATCATTGCTTGGGTCATCACCACCTTCGGCTACCAGATCTTCCACTACTACGAACGCTGGGCGTGGCTGCCGCAACTCATTGTGCTTTGCGTCCTTGCTGGCGTTGCAGGGCCGCAGTTTAATGTGTCCGCCGAGTCGCACGGCGACGAGAACCCAGACACCATTATTGGCAACAGACTTAGCTTTTTTGGTCTTACGCTCGCGGCAGCGATCACCTACGGCGGTGGTGCAGCCGACTACTTCGTTTACTACCCCACGCACACCTCCTCGCTGCGCATCTTCGGCATGACTCTGTTCGGTCTGCTTTGCAGCTTTACCTTCGCCTTCATCCTCGGCATCGGGCTTGCATGTGGCATGCTGGCCAACCCAACTTGGGAAGCCGCATATGGTGTCTCCCAGGGCGCGCTGATTGTCGAAGCTTATCGCCCCCTTGGCGTCTTTGGTTCCTTCTGCGGCGTGGTCGTTGCGCTTGGACTCGTCGCAAATCTCATTGTACCGACCTACAGTTCCGGCATCGACGCTCAGATTCTCGGTCAATGGGCTGGTGCAGTTCCGCGTGTCATTTGGAACACAGTCGGCGTTGTCATCTACACTGTCTGCGCGCTGGCAGGACGTGCGCATCTCGCTGAGATCTTCACTAATTTCCTCGCGCTCATGGGGTACTGGGTGTCTATCTGGATTGCGATTGTGCTGGAGGAACACCTCATCTTCCGACGCAAGCGCGGGTGGAATTGGGATATTTGGAATCAGCAGAAGAAACTTCCCCTCGGCATCGCTGCGTTCGTTGCATTTGTTTTAGGCTGGGTGGGTGCAATCCTTTGCATGGCGCAGGTGTGGTACTACGGACCTATTGCGTTGCTTGTGGGCACCTATGGCGCAGACATGGGTAACTACGTAGGCTTTGCGTGGGCGGCTCTGGTGTATCCTCCGTTAAGGATGCTGGAGATCAAGAAGTTTGGCAGGTGAGCGGGATTTGCTACCCTGGAGGAAGTCAAGACCGTGGAAGAGCTGCAGACGATGGGCCTGGAGGTAGTCAAAGTGATTGTGGTGAAGTTGTACGTATGAAGTAAAACGAGCATATAAAGTTTGCCCTCTCATCACCCGTGGACGCTTCTGGTCTGCCCACACAGCTCGGCAGCGCCTTCACCCTGAGTATTGGTCCCACCTCCCACAACACCCTGCCATCATCCATTTCCCGCACAACTTCCTCGTACCGCATTATCTCTGTTCCGTTCGCGCTCGTTACATTTCTTGAGTGTCAAGATGCCGGCCTGTAAGTATTCGCTCTATCGAGACATCACGAGGAGCGCTCAATCACATCTAGACGCCGACGACGACCTGATCAGCCTGGCTGACGAGCCTACGATCACCAGCCCCGTCTCAAATACCAGCGTTGCATCTGCATCTAGCAGAATGGTCGCCAGTCATCATAGCCCAGTGAAGCTTGACAGTTTCTTTGACCTCACGGTCATGATGAAGGCGAAGAGGCCGTACACGCAAACTTTCTCTACATCAAGGGCCCCACTATCGCTCGCGGCCAATGGTAAACCATGACCACGATGAGCCTGATCATGTCGCTGACTTACCTCCAGGCATGCAGTTCGCTACCCAGACCAGCAGTGGAACGAGTATTCCCTCGCCGCTAGCCCGCCCGTTTCAGGCCGATGGCTCTGTTGTGGCCTACCTGCAGAATCAAGCCTGCTCCTCTCCTACGGCTGTCGCCTCACCTAACACTGGCTACAACGAGCAGAGAATGCAGCGCCTCGATTCGATGCTCAAGGAGCTTGATGACATCCCAGTCGACGAGGTTGAGGATGATCACGCGGCCGTTCAGCCCACGCAGACCAAAAATGTCAATGCTCAGCCCCTGTTACCTGGCTTTGAGCCGTTTTCGACTATCTCCATCCGCACAGGTTCTATTGCGCCTCCAACTCCGGCTGCTTCGACCGAGCCTCGAATACTGCCAACGGAGCCTGTTGTAAATGTCACCGTGCGCGCTTGGGAAGCCATGGGTAGAGACCTGCAGGGCCTTAAAGACGAAAAGCGAGCATTGGAACTGAAGATCGCGCGATGGCAGAAACTGAAGGCCTACCTACCTCAGCTCGAAAGCGACAACGAAGAGGCGCTTAAGACCGAGATCGGTTATTTGAAGTACCAGAACGAGCAGAATAAGACACAGAAGACTATAATGGGTCGTACCCTATCGCAGAAAGACGTCGAGATCAAACAGCTGCAGCTGGATTTGAGCGCCTGCAAGGAGGCTCTTGAGCGCGCTGACTGCGCAGCTAAAGGCTATGCTGAGGATGTTGGTAAGCGTGACTACATTCAAACTCAGCTGAGAGATGATGAAACCACTGAGTTACGTCGACTCTCCGACTTGAACGAGGCCAAGAACCGCGAAGTCCACGCCCTTACTCAGCAGCTGAGCGACCTCGGAGAGGTAGTCAGGCGATCTGGTGAGGAGGAACGCTACAAGGAGCATAAGGATCTTGCAGAGGTCCGTCTAGGAGCACTCAACAAATGCGAGAAGCAGCTGAGATCCGTCAATGCCAAGTACGCTGCCGAGCATGCCAGGGTGAATGAGCTCGAGGACCACATTGAACTTCTCCAAAATAAGCTTAACGAGGTCGGCGACTTACAGACCCAACTGAGCCAGAAGAGCGCCGATTGTGACCGCTGGCGCAACAAGTACAAGAACCAGGAGAAGGTGGTCGAAACCTGCAAGCGGCAGGTGGAGCGCGCTGCTGATGAGAATACATGTCTTCGTGGTGCGGCTCATCTCGTCAAGCCTGCAATCTCCTCAAAACTATCTCCCGTTGTTATGAGCTGCAGCGAGTGCTATGCGAAGAACATCACTTGCGACAACAAGGCTCGCTGCCGTCATTGTACGGAAAACAACGAGAGCTGCGCTAGATGGAGATGCAGTCTCAGACACCATCTTGGTCAGTGCCCAAGGGTGCCTTGCACGTTCCCACATGGTGAGGACGGTTGGCTCCTGGCCCCAGACCCGAGGCCTCAGTGGTGAATGGAGCGGGCAGAATAGCAGGTGAGTACAACGCATGGGCGTTGAGGACAACCACAAACAACGGTTTATCACTGCTGATTCAAGTTAGCACGCCGCTCGTAAGGCGAAAACAGGTTATGGGAAATGAATAATGTGGTGCTGTTTGCGCTTCACATTATCAGCGTCGAGAACATTTATCTATCGTCGTTCAGGGACTTCAAGAATGCACTGCTTCACAGTCGTCAGGGTCACCTTGAACTGGATAGAGACTCACGTTATCCATCAGCGAATCGCACATCATTTCAAGCACACGGTGTGATTTACCCACATGAACCTCGTTTGACAAAATGTGGTCCGATGGCACTTGCAGAGTAATCTCTCAATGTATGGTTTGACTATCTCTACTACATGACCTAATTATTCGTGTGAAGCAAACGGCATTGTATATATCCTCACACTGCCAAGCGGCTTGAGTACTGTAGGTCATCCTAGACAGATATAGTCTCGCGGCTATATCCCAAAACCCCTAATATGCCTAACGACAGTCAGGCCAACTGTCTCCTATGCAGACAGAAACTCCGTTTCGACAGACCCCTTTCTGAGGGTCGACCCTAAGTTGTCAGTTCAAGTACGTGCATGTTGCAAGGGGGATACTTACTTGAAAGTCCATTCTCCAAGATTGGGCACAGAAGGAATAAACGGCTGACCTTCATAGTGATCGTACTTGGTGTACATGGTCTCGCCACCGCGCTTGCAGCCGTAGATCTCGTCGCGAAGTCTGACGCGGCAGTCTTTATCGGTGATTGTCATGTTGAACCGGTCGTTTTCGCTCCTGTCAGGACCCAACCATTCAATGCTGAAGTCGAGAACACGTCCTGGGTTGAGTGCGATACAGGCAGTTTTTTTCTGGTTGCCGTGATATACGCCACTCAATTGATCGGGCACGCAGAGCTTGTCCACGGCGTCGGAGGCCGTATCGCGGCCGAAGCGCGATGTGATTGGATCAAATTTGGTACCACTCAGGTAGCACTTTCTGCGTTCCAGAGTGGGCGCGCTGTGAGCCGTTGAAGCGAGGACAGACAGGATGAGGACGGTAGTTGAGGCTAGCATTGTGAAAGGTGTGAGTAGCTGATACGAGTTAGAAAGGTAAGCCGAACTTGGGAGGCTGCACTCACTGACTTCAATTTTTTCTTGGGATTGTTTGTCGAGTGTCTGAAAGTAGTTGGAGATGATGAGAGGGAAGAGGACTTGGGAGGTTTGACTTTATATCGTAGCCCGAGAGCGTGCCATGGTACCGACTGCCCGTACACATGACCCTGAGCCAGGCCACTGTATCTTGTTGAAGCCCATCATGCAGTATGACCTCTGGTTCTGCACATCGAATTATTGGCCGCGCAGCAGGTTCAGCCAGTCGCACATCAGCGAGGGTCAGCACAGCTGTACGGGTGCCTCTGGCATTCTGGGAAGACCGGTAAGCGTGTTCCATGGTCCTCTTTTTGTGACTCGCCCTTGACGAAGGATGTTTTCTTGAAGCGAAATTCGCGTTGATGCACGCGTGCTTCATGTGTCACCCTTATCCCATTATACAAATGCCTCTGTTCTGTTGTATGGACGTGTTCGGCAATAGATCACGAGATCAGATCCATGAGTACCTAGTGCGACTCACTTCGTGATGGTATAAAATTCGTTTTGTTTGCTGGTAGTGTCAGTTGACAGCAAATTTTTGTTATAGATTCACGCTACGTGTCAGAAACTGGTTGACACACTCTAATTGTACTCGTTCACATAGTCAATTTACACCTCGCGATGCCTGACGTATTAACAACGAATTTTACAGTTAGTGATGCTGTGTACCAGTACATCCCAAAATGCATCAATGCTCTATCAGGGCAAATTATGAATGCGTTTTTCGCGAATATTGCAGGCGGACGGTGACGACTTGTATACCTAGGTACGTTCTTGTTCCATTCGGTGTCGTGATCTCGGGATTGACGGGCAGTGCTTGCCGACAGCGTTTGACAATGGTCACACCCAAGACAAGGAGTGTGCGAAGAAATGTCACGTCCGCTAGAATTGAAGATTATGTTATTGGCGACTCGCCGGATATGCCGGCATAGAAGGAGGTACGTTGGCGATGATCGATTTGTGCGGAAAATCCGTATCCGAAAATATACCAAGACAATCGATTTCGAAAGACGCGCCATCTTTGGACCTCCGTAGGTCTACGTCGGCGTCAGGACGCGCAGGGTCAGATGCTAAAGTAAATGGTTTGCGCGAGCCCTTCGACGATCAACCCCTGGCGCGCGTTGGTGAAGACAGGAGCTGGCGATAGACTTGCTGTAGGCCAGTCTGGTAGACCATGTCTACTCGTGGCATGCGGAGAGAGTCCCGATGATGGCATGTACCGCGAGGTTTAACACCACGTAGAGTCGTCTTAGAGGCGCAGAAGTCAGGGACCTACTGTCTTCCAAAAAGTCCGGTGCTTGGCCAATGAGAAGGCATTCACACAAGCCGAGAGCTCGTTCCTCGCATCACGACGCGTCGCGCAACCACAACTGTTCATAAATGCACGTATTCTTTACATGCAGGGCTCGATGTATCGACCACGCGATCCGATATCGACAAGACGGAAGTACTGTGCGGCTCCACGAACGATTACCGTGACTCAGCGGGATCTGACGCTGGGCGCGGTTTGGCGAGGTGCCGGCCAATATCAGCGGCGCCGCACATTCAAATCTGTCATCGCTGCTAACCTTGTCGTCGATAGCTAACTGGAAGAGCGATCATCTTCAGGGGCTACCAAGCACGCTTGGCCCCAGTTGAGCGCAGATCTGCATTGTTTTGTAGATCTGCATACGCTACAGCAAACCGCGGTTACTAAACTCCTATTTTGACGACGACAAGCTCCGCCGGTCACTCAGTCCAACCCGGCCCCAGGGCTTACCGTGCGTCATGAGATCCGAGGAGCCAAGATGGAGCCGATAGACGGGATGTCATATATACCGGAAGCCCGTGGCTGTGGTACTTGGTAGGGCTCAATCCTGGCTTTCGGTATCGTACCACCACGTTCCTCCAGATGCGTTCATCCACATCTCTGGCTATCTTCAGCCTCCTGCCGCTGGTTCTCACAGCTCCAGCTCCGGCTCCAGACGCGGTTTCAGCACCGGAAATCACCCCTGCGCCCACAGTTGAAGAGGTCACGCCTGCAACTATCGAAGAGCGGCAACTGATTCCCGGCTTGCTGGATGGTGTCCTTGGGCTCGTAGGCGGTCTCCTCAAGGATGTAGACAATGCCGTTGCGGCTGGCAACCCTTCTGCCGTCAGCTCAGCATTAGTTCAGATCCAACCGACAGCAAAACCCACAGCCATTTCGGAAGTCCTTGCCCGTCAGTCATCCATCTGGGCATCACCGACAAAAACGAACATCTATGGTGGCATCGCAACACAGGTCGCTAACGGCCTTGGACCTGTACTCGATGGCACCTTGAGTACAGCATTGAATGGTGGCCGCCCTGTTGGCGAGAACAGCATTCAGAACAACAACAAAGCGACTGCTGGTCTTTACCCCAAGAAAGCCGGGACGGTTGATGCTCCCTATTCGGTGCCAGAGGCAGATCTTCGCGCTGCCATCTTCATCCCATCAGACTTCACCTACGGAAAGAAGACACCCGTCCTCTTTGTCCCTGGCACAGGTGCATACGGCGGTAGCAACTTTGCCAACAACCTGCGCAAACTCCTCACTGGTCAATCACACGCCGACCCAGTCTGGGTGAACGTCCCCGGTGCCATGCTCGGAGACGCGCAGATCAACGCCGAATACGTTGCCTACGCGATCAACTACATCAGCGCCATATCCAGCAATAAGAAGATCGCCGTCATATCATGGTCCCAAGGCGGTCTGTCTACGCAATGGGTTCTCAAGTACTGGCCCAGCACGCGCAAAATCGTCCAAGACTTCCTCCCCGTATCACCCGACTTCCACGGCACCATCTTCGCCAACGCGCTCTGCCTAAGCGCCGACTCTGAAATCGGCCTGCCCTGCGACCCCAGCGTCATCCAGCAAGAGCGCACAAGCAACTTCGTGCAGCAACTGCGCAAGAACGGCGGCGATAAGACCTTTGTGCCCACGACGACGTTTTACTCGGGCCTGTTTGACGAAATCGTAGAGCCGCAGCAGGGCACCGCGGCGTCCGCGTTTCTGCCCGCCGGTCTCGCGCCCGCGTCGAATAACGAGGTGCAGGTCGTCTGCGCCAACCAGCCGGGCGGCAGCTTCTACGGGCACGCGGGCGTGCTGTTCAACCCGCTTACGTACGCACTCATCGTCGACGCGTTGAAGCATCCTGGGACCACGGGCCAGGTTAGCCGCGTTGACAGGCAGGCTGTGTGCGCAGACTATGCTGCACCAGGGCTGGACTTGGATGATGTGCTTGCGACCAGCGGGCTGATTCCGGTCGCGGGCGTGCTGCTGTTGGCGTACCCGAGTAAGCTGCTTACAGAGCCGCCGCTGAAGTCGTATGCGACTTACTAGGCCAGGTACGAGGCCGTGATAGAGAATGTGGAATAGACTTAGTCTTTAATATGTAATGATTTTGAGTATCGTGTGCGCGCCGACCTGGTGTGGTCTGGTTTCAGAGGCAAACTTATGTAGATGTGCTGCCTTGCGTGCTTCTACTTTTCGTCTCCCTTTCGTGCTTCTGGCTCCAAGCGGGTTTGCGTGGAGGTAGGATATAGCTCCTCTTTCGACTCGTCGGGGATTTCGCTGAGAGAGCTTAAATGAGTCTGCTAGTGATGAAGCATTTGAGTGAGTGTTGTCCTCTTGCAACCAAGCCCATCATCTTAGGCAGGTTTCTCTCAGTCCCTCGCCCCCAGTCCTTTAGCTTATCAACCATGTCACCGGCCCTGTCACCCTTCAGCCAAACCTCTTCCCATACCCCTTAACAACCCCATCCAGTATCCCCCTCATCCTCTTGCACCCCTCGATCCCCACCGCCAACATGCCCTCGACCCTCTCCATCCTGACCCGCGTCTCTAACACACACACGGCAACCTTGTCACTCTCGCCCAGACAAGCCACCGTCAAAAACGGCAACTCCTGTTCCTCGAGCGCATTCAGATCCAGCAGCGGATCATCTGCGCTCTCGTTCCCCGCGGCGCTTGCACTCGCACTGCTCGCGGCCGAGCAACTGACGAGGTAGTCCGTCATGGGGATGCCCGCATCGACGAGCGCCAGCGTCGCGGCGTTGATGCACGCAGCCAGCAGACTCCCGTCCTGGGACAGAATATGCAGGTTGATAGTAATGGTGCTGTGCGGATACAAATGCGCCAGCACGACGCCGCCAAACGCCTCGCGCAAGCAGTGCTCCATCTCGCTCGTGCGCTTATCTCCGCGACCGATTTTCCGGCGGTCGGTGCCCGAGAAGGCGGCCGAGTTGATTTCGACTTCGATTTTGGCCAGGCCGTTGGCGCCCCCGCGCGCGCCCGAGGAGCGGCCTTCGTGCGGTCCGGTGACGCTGCACAGCAGCTTCGTGTTGCCCATTTCGAGGTATGAGGAGCCGTCAGCGGCGGCTTGTGTGGAGATCTGGGCGTGGGTGCGGCGCAGCTCGTTCCAGCGGCGCCCGTCGAGGCGCAGGAGCGCGAGCGAATAGGTCGATGTGTCGAGTGGCATGGCGAGGGTTGAGGTGGGGGGATGATGCCTGGAAGGGGCGTGGATTTATTTTTATTCAACCAGCGCCAGTATTAATGCTTTCTTGTGCATATATGGAAGGCTTCGTTGTTGCGCAATTGCGGCTCGTAGATAGAACGAGTTGGAGTGATGACGCGGGTCGAGATATTTTGGATGGTCAGAGCGCAGGCAGGGATCTGCTGAGGGCAAAAGGGCCCCACCGGTGCTGTCACGTGCTAGCGCGTTCACGCGTGGCGTGTTCTTGCCCGCACTGCACCCACCGTCCACCCACTGTCAACAACGGCGACCAGCGGTGGAACATGCCAAGGCCACCACTGCGAGATCCTGGATGATTACGGACGGCCATTTGTGTCCAAACAACTCCACGCTGCGCCAGGGCCATCATGTCCTTCTCCCGCTCAAAGTCCAACAGAGAGTACTACAGGGCTCTGCAGTCTCTCGCTGAGAGCGAGACCATGAGCGGCAATGAAAGTGACAATGGGCTCGACATTGTCGAATCGTCACGTAGGCAGCTCGGCCTCTCACAATGCATCGAGGGTATGATGCCGAGCTGTACACACCTTCCGCAAATGTCACTGATACAGTCCAGCACTAACGCAAACACAAAGTCAGTCGCAGAAGACTGACATTCTGAATTCTCGACAAGAGGTTGCTGGGTTGGGTTCTGACGATGAGTCTGCATTTGAGGCTGCTCCAAGGGCCCACACAGTTCCTTCGGAAACAGAAGATGACGAGCCAGACGCAGAATCAGAATGGTCTGAAGAAGACACCCGCGCTGCCTATGAGAATTGGAAAAATCGCAAGACGCTCAAACGCAAACGTGCTGCAGCAGAGACTGTCCGAATCCACCGGCAAAAGAAGTCCAAAGCCGCAGCCGCGACAAGTATCGTCGGTCGTAAGCCGCCCCCAAAGTCGAAACAGCAGGATTCCCTTGACAAGGCTTTCAGCACCGATTCTGTCGTCGGCGATGCGGACGGTGGCACCTATCTAGACGACCCAATCCCCGAGTACGTCACTGCACGGCAAAAGATGCTCAAGAAATTGCACGAAGGCGGTCTGCGCTACCCACCCAGCTATGAAGATATCACCTTCTCAGACTCTGATAATGAAACGGAAGAGAAACCCCAACTCGACCCAGCCATCAAGCCGCAGCGCTTCAAGAGAGCAATCAGGCTCCATGACTCAGCAGGCGTCATACCAGCTACGATCGCGCAATGGCTGCGCGACTACCAGATCTCGGGCGTGCAGTTTCTGCACGAGCGCTTTGTCAAGCAGACCGGTGCCATCTTGGGCGACGATATGGGCTTAGGCAAGACGATCCAGGTCATCGCTTTTCTCACTGCCGCATTTGGCAAGACTGGAACTGCACACGACGCCAAACGCATGCGAAAGATGCGTCGCGCAGGGGATGGACGATGGTACCCACGTGTGCTCATTGTATGTCCCGGCACGCTGATGCAAAACTGGGAGGACGAGTTGAGCAAGTGGGGATGGTGGGAGGTGTATCGGTACCATGGGCACGCCGCAGATCGCAAGGGAGTCCTTGGGGCGGCGAAGAAAGGAATGCTCGAGATTATCATCACGACGTACAATACGTACCGCATGAATGAGAGCGATGTGAATACGGTGGACTGGGACTGCGTGATTGCAGACGAGTGCCACCAGATCAAGAACAAGGCGTCTGAGGTCACGATTGCGATGAACAAAGTCAATGCGCTATGTCGCATTGGACTCACAGGCACGGCGATACAAAACAAGTACGAGGAACTCTGGAACCTCTTGAATTGGGCGCGACCAGGCGCATACGGCTCGGCACAGGAGTGGAAGCAGACCATCAGCCTGCCACTGAAGCTCGGCCAGGCACACGACGCAACCAATGCCCAGCTCGCCGACTCGCGCAGCCGCGCACAAGATCTCGTGCACAAAATCCTCCCCAGCGTGTTCCTGCGACGCATGAAGACGCTGATCGCCGACCAGCTCCCCAAGAAAAGCGACCGTGTCGTCTTCTGCCAGCTGACCGAGACCCAAGCTGACGCCTACCGCACCTTCCTCGAGTCCGACAAATGCGAGTACATTCGTACCGCAAAGGAGCCTTGTGACTGTGCGTCGGGAAAATCACGCGGCTGGTGCTGCTACACATCGATACCCGAGACGGATGAGAAGTGGGCGAAGTACATGTTTCCGTGCATGGTCACGCTTCAGAAGCTCGCAAACCACATCGCGCTCATCGTTCCGTCGTCGACCGATGGAAGAGAGAAGCAAGCCAAGGACCTGCAGATCCTGAAAACGGCGTGCCCGTCGACGTTCCAGGAGCTGTGGCGCAACCGCGATGCGATACTGAAGCAGTCGCAGCGCGAGTTCTGCGGGAAATGGAAGGTGCTGCGTCGACTTTTGGACTTCTGGCACGCCAACGGCGACAAAGTGCTCATCTTCAGCCACTCAGTACGGCTTCTCCGGCTTCTTCGTGGGCTGTTCGACGTCGACGGGACCAAATACAATTTCAGCTACCTCGACGGGTCCATGTCGTACGCAGAGCGCGCTGCCGCAGTCGCAGATTTCAATGCCAACCTAACGCAGTTCGTGTTCTTGATCAGCACCAAGGCCGGTGGCGTGGGCCTCAACATCACCAGCGCGAACAAAGTCGTCGTAGTGGATCCGAACTGGAATCCTGCGTACGACCTGCAGGCGCAGGACCGCGCGTACCGCATAGGTCAAACACGCGACGTTGAAGTCTTCCGCCTCGTGAGTGCCGGCACGATTGAAGAAATCGTGTATGCGCGCCAGATCTACAAGCAGCAGCAGGCAAACATCGGGTACGTCGCCTCTGAGGAACGGAGATACTTCCGCGGCGTCATGGACACTGCGAGTAAGAAGGGTGAGCTGTTTGGGCTGGAGAATCTGTTCACGTTCCAGGAGAACAGCGTTTTGCTTCGGGATATCATGCACAAGACTAATGTCGCCGAGAGCAGAGCAGGTGTCCAGGCGGTGAATTTCCAGTTCGACGAGACGCAGTGCGAGAGCGACGAGGACGATGTGCTCAGCAACAAGGCTCTCGGTCTTGGTACTTCTATCGATGACGATAATCTCGCCAGTATCAAGCGCCTCGCCGATTCTCTCACCATCGCAAGCGGAGCGAGTGCACTTAGTGACGCAGACAGCGCCAAGTCTCGTGGTCGCAAAAAGCACATCAAGGCCCTCGGCGGCGACCCGATCAATGCGATCCTCACCAAAGCTGGCGTGCAGTACACCCATGAAAACTCCGAAGTCATCGGGTGCTCGGACGTAGAAGCGCGGCTGGGCAAACAGGCAATGGAGCTGCGCAACGACATCGATCTGAGCGCGCGCCGCGTCTTCCAAGGCACGCAGAGCCAGAGCAAGAGCCAGAGTCAAGCAGCGGTGCCTCAAGGAACTGAGCGCCTTCCAACAGTGCACTCACATCTCTTAACTTTCGCCGCCGAGGATGAGGACGACGATGAAGTCGACGAACTACGAGAATCAGGCCGCACACCAAGAAAAGACTTCCAAATCTCATACCGCTACCGGCCCCCTGAGCAAATCCGTCGTCGCCAGTTCTGCGCTATGGCGGAGAGTATGGGCTTCGATGACCCCGTCGAGTTCGCGCTGCTGGTCGAAAGCAGTACGCAGGCCGAGCGGCGGAAGATGCTGGAGCGCTTCTACCAGGGGCGGAGAAAAGCGCTCGGGAGGGAGGGGGCGGGCTGAATGTATGAAGGATTGGATAGTGACAAGGGAAGATAGTTAGTTTGAGGACACAAGATGCGATTATACCCAAGAAGTGTTGTTCTGAGAGACGTAAGGAGGATTGTAGATGTCGCTGTAGCCTGTCTTCTGGTTGTGGGACGCTTGTTGGCGATTAATAATAGTCAGTAAGCCTAATTCGACTCCCTTCAGTTGCTTTGTCCTATCGAAAAGCTCTCCATACATTCTGCAGGACTGCTAGGTTAAGCTTAAGACAAATGCGTACATTTTCGGACTCCAGGCGGGCGGGTGAGAAAGACTGTGTTGGTGGGAAATGACAACATGGCACTCCTGTTGATCATTGCTAATAAACATGTATTCTGAGGGAGTGTGGATGGCTTGTTGTCGGAAAAAACATCGCATAGCTAATGAGTGTGATCACCATGTTTGACGAAAGTGATTTCAAATCTAGCATCCATCCCAAGACTTCGCTTTTCCCGGTAAATCTATTACTGGAATCCGTTTAAAACTCGGTCTGCTGCTTCCAGGAGTCAGAAAACATGCGCAAGGCGGAGTGGTAGGCTTTCGCGCATGACCACAATCCGGACTGGCAACACTGACTCTGGGACCTACAGAGAGGCGCAGTTCCAAACCCGCAAAACGACAAAGCCCTGCCAATCGCAGATGATTCACTCCTGCGTGCAGTCTCGTGCTTGAAACAAGAGACCCCACGTAAAACTGAGTTCTGTATAGCAAAACCTCTCGGTAAGAGGATCTAATGCTGCTTCGCTCCGCAGGTCCCGGAATGGGTTGTCCAGGGATCTATAGTATGCACATTAGTTGATTGGTGAGAAGTGTTCAAGGTGGGTGATGGAGAGGATGCAACGTTACCATGAGAAGGCGATGATCAAGAAACCCGAAATGCTCCATCACCCGAAGGACGGCGGTATCTCCGCCATCCTGGTAGACAGCGCCGATAATGGCCTCTAGGGTGCTGGCCACCATTTTTGCGGACACGACGGTGCCTTCGTTGCAGAAGACATAGGTGTCGATGCCGTGACTGTAGCCCCGGCGAGCGAGGCTGTCGTTGCTGAGAATGTCGTTGCGCAGAGTCGTCCAGTCACTGGGGTCCAGGTCCCTGTCTGATACGGTACAGTCCGTGCGCACCCAACGAGCCAGTTCAGTCAACGAGCCACCCCAACAAGATCAGACGACAAAAAAGATGAGGTTATTGAGCCACCTACAATAGCTATTATCGTGAGATTTTTAGGTGTATTGATATATGGACGCTACTAAAGCGTTTGCACTACTTGTATCTCGCTGGCGTCTTAAGTTGGCGGTTGCGCAGGCCAAATTTGGGTGGAGAGGGCGCCCGAGGCGGACTGGCAACAACCTGACTTAATGGAGCAACAACACGACGACGCTTTGTCGGTTTTTTTGCTGGCTTGTGTGAGGCTTCTCGCTTACGCTTATTTGCTGTATCGCGACTTTTTTGAGCGGTTGCAGCTTGTTTTTGCTGCTTTTTGAGTGCCCGTTCGGCAGCTTTCTCCTCACGCTGCCGTAACTGCTCCGCATCCCTAGCAATTTTGGCTTGTTGTCGAGCCACCTTTGCAGTTTCTTGAGAGCACTTTTTCTCAGCTACTTCTGCTGCTTTTCTCTCTCTATCGCGAGCTTTTTGGAGTTGTAGCTCCGCGGCTTCGTCTAGTTCTGCGGCCTTGCACGCGCGCTCGCTGGCAAGCTTCCTAGGACTGTAGAATACAGCTCCGCCGTGCCAATCGTCGCCTTCTCGTGTAGTCAGTGTTGTTGATTTAGACGGTCGGGATCTCATAAGGTTGAGTTCAGCGCGTAGCTCCGCGTTTTAGAGGCGGAGAAGCTCGTTGTTGACCTGCAGCGAGTGTAGGCCTTAGGACAGCCGTTTGGCTTCAACTTTGGCCTTGTCAGCCACCGCAGCGTCAAAAATTTTGCGCAGCTGAGGCCAGGTATCGCCGTTGCCTTGCTCTCCAATTCCTGGGTCGTCATCTTGTTGTTGTGGGTGGTTGTTGAAGCGTTGAAGTACCCGGCTTGAGTCCATCGGCCATACGCCTGTAGCTTGAAAACTCTTCAATATGAGATCATGAGTCATTGTAGAGCTCCACGCCGGCCAAAAGTGACGATAGAAGTCCTGTTTGGTGATCCGGGAGAGGCCTTGGGTTCGCTGGAGGTGTTGAGTAAGCTCCTCGGTGTAGTGCTTCGAAAGCGGCCTAAAGAGAACCACATCCAACGGCTGCAAGCTGTGGGTTGAATGGGGAGGATACACCATAACCATGATACGTTTGGCTTCACAAAACTCCAAAAATTCGGGCGTGAGGTGGCTGGCGTGCCCGTCAAGGATCAGAAGCCGCCATTAACGACGAGCTTTAGCTGCTATATGACGTTTAAACACCTGTTGAAGCCAGGCAAGACCCAACTCGTTGTTGGACTATCCCAAAGCTGAGTGGGATACAAATGTTTAGTGTTGTTAGGCGTCCAAAAGGTCGTGAACCTAGCTTGATTAAACCCCGGAGGTGCCCTGGTAGATGAGAGCGGGCGGCAATGCATCTCTAGAAGCACATACGCAAGCTAACAGCGTAATCCATTCTCTGTTGCCATCTCTCATCGCCTGGGTACGCTCTCCCGCTTCCCAAATTGCCTTGGAGAAGATCCTCTTTCTGCGGTCGGCGATACCGACAAAGAAGCCCTTCTTATCCATATTGTACGTATTGCGCTCGTCAATCCCATGTTCCTCCATCTTGAAGTGCAGCAAGTTGAAGTACAACTCGTATTTATGCTTGCTGTCGGCTAGGTGACGCTCACGATCAATACTGGTGTCTTATTTGGTGGTGACCTCGTCGGGATGGCGATGGCGAAACCGGTCAACCCAGCTCTCAGAGACCTTGTGCTGCGCAACAGCGCTTCCGAAATTTTTCAAAATACCCCGTGTAAGTGGTAGACAATCTCTTGTTGCCCTCTCTATATGCTTGACAACCTCCTGCTCTTGTTGTGGGTTGAGTTGTTGTTGATTTGCGCATTTGGCTTCATGGGAGACCTGCAAACCCTTGTGCCGCCGCGACAGCGTTGTTCGATCAACTCTGAGTATTTTTGCAACTTGGCGGTACGAAAAATTATCTCCAGCTTCACGCGATTCCAAGTATTCAATCGCTTCTTGAATCGGATCCATGGTGGTGGAGTTATGACGCGTTGAAGATGGGACGACGCGTTACGTTGGGATGGTGGGGTGGCTCGTCACGCGAAGTGGCTCGTCACGCGAAGTGGCTCGTCACGCGCACGGTTACAGTGTCCGTGCCCGTAACGCGCGTGCAGCGTAACGCGCACCCCAACCACTTTTCCATCCCATCTTGCACCCCCAATATCTCCACGCCACAATGTCACTAGAGGAAGCCCTTGCAGAATTACGCGCAGCTGATCCTAACAAACCTATCTCGTATACAGCTTTAGCTAAAAAAAACATGGTGTTACAAGGTCAACTTTAACGCGCAGACACCAAGGCAAAAGCACGTCCCGTGAAGCCAAGGCCTCTACACAACAACTACTCACTCCACATCAAGAGGCAGGCCTTGTAAGATACATAGAAGGTCTTACAGTACGTCATCTGCCACCTACAAGATCAATGATCAAGGGGTTTGCAGAGGAGATCGGCCGAACAAGCGTGTCAGAGTCATGGGTCACCAGCTTCCTCAAGCGTCACCAAGACCAGCTTATCACTCAATGGGTTACTGCTATGGACTCTAATCGCCACAAAGCCGATTCCTGTGAGAAATATAAGGGCTACTTCAGCCTTATGGAGAAGAAGATGGCCCAGTATAGTATAGAACCTGGTCAAACATACAATATGGATGAGAAGGGCTTCGCTATTAGGACGCTCTCCAAGTCAAAACGGGTGTTTGATAGGCCTCTATATGAGCAAAAGTAGACTCAGCAAGCTATTCAAGATGGCAATCGAGAGTGGATTACCCTGCTCTCGTGTATATGTGGGGATGGGAGCGTCCTTCCACCAGGCCTCATCTATGCCGCTGAATCTCAGAACATTCAGAGTACTTGGGTAGATGAGATGGATGCCAAAACACACTCAGCCTTCGTTGCAGTCTCTCCTACTGGGTGGACGAACGACGATGTAGCACTAGGTTGGATTGAGCAGGTGTTTGATCGCTACACCAAGGAGAAGGCAGGAAGGAAGCACCGTCTACTCATTCTGGATGGCCATGGGAGTCACCTGACGACAGCTTTTATTGCCTACTGTGATCGCAATCGAATCACGATAGCTGTGTACCTACCTCACAGTACTCATACTCTTCAACCACTTGATGTAGTATGCTTCAGTCCTCCGGCTCAAAACTACTCCCAGGTGCTCGCAGATCATCTACAAGATACCTTAGGCCTCATCCCAATCAAGAAGGGTGACTTCTTCCGCCTCTTCTGGTCTGCCTGGGTGAAAACCTTCACCAAACAGCTCATTGAGAGCGCCTTCAAGCATACTGGGTTGATACCGTTTGACCCAGAGATGGTACTCAAAAGGTTCAAGAAGAAGTATGGACCTTCACCTAAACCAGCTGTGCCTGTTCCAGTATATGCAGGCAAGGATTGGCAGGCAGTTGATGCCCATCTATCTGCTGCCGTTGGCGATAGATACTCAGAAGATGCTGTAGTAGTGAAGGATACCTTGCACCACCTCTCTATCCAAAATCAGCTTCTTGAGATGGAAAATTCGAAGCTACAACATGCTCTATATCACGAGAAGAGAGGCACTAAGAAGAAGAGGCCTCTCCCAGTCCATCGGAGGCAGTCATGGGAGGCAGAGACTGAGTGGTGGTCTCCTTCACGTGTCAATCGAGGCCAGCAGCTCCTAGACGAAGCCGATGACGTAGAGAAGGCAGAAGAGATTAGAAAAGCAGACGCAGCTGAGCTCCGTGAGTCTACTCGCTTGCTCAAGCAGAAGCTTGAGGCAGAGAAGGTGGAGAAGCGAGCAAGAGAGAAGAAGGAGCGGGATGAGAGGCATGCCAGAGAGCGAGCAGAAATCGACGCACGGAAAGAGGCACGGGCACTCAAGAAGGCACAGAATGATCAGGCAAAAGCTATACAATTATCCCAAAGAGGCAAGCGTAAGGCCTCACAAGCTGCAGCACCAAAAAAGAAGCAGAGGCGTAGTGCTGCAGGTAGTGTTCGTGAGGTGCCTGCACCAAGTCCTCAACCAGCACCTCCACTTAAGACTACCACACGAGGCCGCAACGTTAAGCTACCATACAAGTATCGTTAGGATCAGTGTCGCATAGGCCTATAGAACACTCTGCTAGAAAATCTAGTTAAGATAGCAATTGTGTGTAGCTCAATAGCTTCATTTTTGGAGGCTCACATTTAGGTGGTTGGTGCGCGTTACGATGCACGCGCGTTACGGGCACGGACACTGTAGTGTAGACGTCCTGACATCGATGCCGGAGCAACCACCCAAACAACGGAAACCGGGGTTGGGAACAACGCAGCATAGCTGCACCTGCCACACTTCTCGTAATCGAAGACTGGGAGTTATTTGAATGTCTAGATTATGCCCACAGCAAACTGCTGCGACTGGTATACGTAGCGTAGACGTACCTGGTATCATAGTAGCGATTGTATCCAGAAACCACCGTAGGCCGTAACAACATATATATACAACAAAATCGCAAACCTCGCTATGCGATGTGATGACGCTCTCAAACTCGAAAGCAGCTACAGCAAAACTCAAAACGCGGAAACGAACCTCCTCACTTCAGCCGCTAAAAGACGGCTCACAGCGCCTGCTGACCCACGCGCCACCTGCCGTCCGCAACGGTCTCAAACTTGACCCTACGACCCCTTTGTCTGACCATCTGCACACCTCCTGCATCGAGCCATCTGCCCAGATTTTTGCACTGACTGACGTCGAAGACTTCGAGGTCTCTGCAGCCTTCCACCACAGCCTCAACGCCTGTGCCTGTCACACGCACACAACCACGAACAGAAAGATTTCGCAGCTCAAGTAAGTGCAGCGATATGCAACGGAGCGACGTGTCAGAGACGGCTGATCCACAAAAGGCAAGATTGAGGTGTGTGAGATTTGGAAGACCGAGGGCCAGGACCTCTGTTGCTGTGTCTGAGAGTGCACAGCAAAAAGACTGAAAGCTGGTTAGCTTACCCCACGTGCAGGGATTCATCTGATTTTGACTTACCAGGTCCAGTTCCCTCAGCCCTTTAGCGGCATTTGTGAGGTAGACGATTGCGTTGTCAGTCAGGTAAGTGCAGTCCGCAAGGCAAAGCTTCTGCAGCCGTGGAAAAGGGTACACGCTCCAGTGCTGAAAGCCAACATCTGTGATTGTGGTGCACCTTGTGAGGTCGATCGATTCGATGCGGTTCGCTGCGTGCACAGCGATATGCGCCATCGAACGGTCAGTGATGTGCTTGCAGTAGCTCAAAGTAAGACGGCGCAACTTGGGACAGCCGACAACAGTGCCAGGAGGAAGTGGTGTTGGTGCTTGTTGGTTGGAGCCATTCTTGCCCTTGCGTTGGTTGTTTGCTTGGGCCTGTTGCTGTGCTTGTGCCATTGCCATCTGTGGAGCGTGATCTGGCACAATCCAGCCAATGACCCGTGCGAGAAGGTTGTCGCCAACCTTTCTGCAGTTGCTGAGATCGACCTCCTCCAAGTCCTTGGCTTTTTGCACCATCTCAAGGACTGCAGGGCCAGTGATATCCCACACACTCTTCATGCGCCACACTCTTACACCAGGAGCGCATGTCTTTGCCAGCTCGCCAAAGCCCTCATCTGTAACATGGAAGCAGTTGCTCATGTTAATGTTTCTTGGGCGCATGCCAACAAAGGGACAGATGATGTCTACCAGTGCTCGATCTGTGACTTTGCGATTATGCTTCGCAAGGTCAAGGTCGTGAAGAATGTCAGGAGAGGTCGAGATGAGCTTATGCCAATGCGACGATATCTGTCGCAAAAGCATCAGCTCGCACACATCGAAATTTTGGAAGATCTTGACAAGGATCGAATCCGGAAGCACACCCCTACTATATCTGCTCGGTTTTCGTATCATGCGCGGGCGCTTGAAGTCAAAAGCTGGTTCGGGTGGAGTTGATGCATGCTTCGGCATGGGCGATGGTGCAAGAGAAGGTGTTCCAATAGGCGAGGTGCCAAGGGGTGACCCGATTGGCGATGGATCTTTCGAGAAGCTTGTTTTGGTAGGACTTGAAGGTGAGTCTGGTGGTGGAGGGGCAAGTGAACCCCTTCTTGATCTAGACCGGACATTGTCTAGGTCAGTGTTGAGAAACGGATCGGGATCGTAAGGCTCCATCATCTTCTCGTCTCTTCGCGGTGGTGTAACTGGCAAATCGGCATCTGGGAGATCGCTGAAGGTCACCGTTGGAACGCTTTCCTTCCTCCTTGGGGTCCGCGGGCGCTTCGTGTCGGCAATGACTAGCTCATCAATCTTGGGGGTGCTCTCTCCATCCGACATGTGAACGTCGTTGTCTTTAGCCATCTCTAGGCGCTCTTTGGCAACCAATTCCACCTGTCGGCGCACGTCTGGCGTGCACTTCTCCCACAACTGGCTGAGGGTATCTCCGCTGATCATGAGACATTCTACTGACGACACTGATCGTACGGTAGCAGTGCGCCGCGGAGCTAGTGAGAGACTGACAACTTCACCGAAGTATTGTCCAGCCTTCAATCGAGCCTTGACCTCATTGAAATGCTCGCCGGCTGCGATGGATTTCCGTCTACCGTGGTCGAATGCTCCGTGGCCGTTGTGCTGCGCTGGCTTGACGTTGACCACTTCAACCTCACCCTTGACGATGAAGTAAACGTCACGCCCTGATGTTCCTTGCTTGATGATATCGTAGAATGGTGGAAACGAGCATGGCTGAGCGCGCATGCCCAGGAAGTGGAGTATTTCGTCTGGGAGCTCGGAGAAGAGTGGCAGCTCTTTCAGTAGTGACCTTACGTTCACATCTAAGCTGCCGAAAGCGCTGTTCGCTGCGGCCTCGGTCAAGCCTGGACTTGGCGACTTCCTCTTCTTGTAGGCATTGATGATCTCTCCGTCACGCAGCGTGCCGCTCTCTGCCATGACCACGTCACCATCTTCGCGGTCCCGCTTGCCAGTGATTTGTCGCACGGGAGCGCTGGGTCGTTTGTTATTTCCCAGTTCCTTCTTCTTGCGCTCGAGGATTGCGAGTCGCTCCTTGGCCTCGTCCATAATAGCTCGCTGGACTTGTGGAAACTTGTGCAGCTCTTTCATCAGATCCTCCTTGTTCAGACGCACTACCAGCGACCGCATGTTTGCTATGATGGTGGCGGTGCGAGGGATGTCCATGAAGATACCAATCTCGCCGAAGAAAGCGCCAGGCTTCAGCTCGGCAAAGGTACTCTCTTGATCGCGCGATGTGACCCTCATTGCGCCACGGACCAGCCAGTACATAGCTTTTCCCGTCTCGCCTTCGGTAAGGACGGTGTCGTGTGCCTGGTACAGCGCCGGCTTGAGATGCATACCGATAGCAGCCAGGAAGGCGTCGGGGGCAGCCTGGAAGAGAGGGAAAGAGCGCAGACGGTCGAGCAGGTCGAGGGGGAGCCCATGGATGGTACTCGCAGCGAGCGGTGAAGGACGTATAGGTCTGGCAGGATTGGAGTCGCTGTCGAAGGCGCGCACCATGGCGAAGGAATCGGGCACGGCAGCATTGCCGTGGCCGCGCACCGGGCCGCCAGGCCTGTAGCGGCGCATTGTTGTGGTGGAGGAGCTGTTGCTGGCTGGGAGCGACGCGTGCCGGGCGAGCGAACGGCGGTGTGTTTGCTGAGTGGGGCTCACGCCTCACCGGGCACGAGGAAGGAGCTCAGTGGAAACTGGGGCAGGAGCGACGCAGGGGTGCAGCAGACCTCAGATCATGGTGTGCGTGCGTGTGCGTGTGGTGTAGGAACAGCAGGCGGTGCTCGACAGCGAGGCTTGGTGAGCTGCACGGCGCGTCTGCCCGGTGTGGGAGCTTGCTGGGTAGGGTGGGGCGGGAACACAGCAAACTACAGAAGAAGCAATGTGATGCTAATAATGGTCGTCGCCCTGAGACAATGCAGTCACGTGCTTGTGACAGGACCTCGCCCCAGACAGCGTACACAGTAAGAATATGTTGGCGTAATGCTGCTCGGAGAGTCGAGGTGGTGACGACGGTCCGTCGACGGATGCCGCAGACACGGGCTCTTGCGTCTGCCCAAGTGCGGGAACGAAGCGCTTGGTATCCATTCTAGAAGGAAAGAACCGCATGAAACAATGGCCTGTGCCCCCCTTGCCCACGCCAATACAAACCGAGCTCTATCTCGCTATCACTGAGCAGGGCCCTATAAGGCCCCCACGCCGCCTCCTTGCGCAAGACACCGGTCCAATTCGCAACTATCACGAACTGACTTGCCTATTCAGTGCGTCACCGTGAAGGCGTCATGCAGCCCTGCAAGATAGCAAAATTGTTTCGACCGGGGCTATCAAGTGCCATTTGCACGACGGGCCGTCACTAGCGTTCACCCTGACCAACACCGGCCCTGCGCTTCAGATCATGTTGCAGACACGGGCCTTCTCAAACGTCATTCGTCGAAGACGCAACCACATTTCACCGGCTGGACATGATGAACGATGTGGTAAATTTTATCGCGCCTTCCCTTGTTGATTTCGTACGTCGTGTGTGCGTTCCCTGCGTATCTTCGTCTTGTTGTCATAGTCTCGTGATCAAAGCCCCTGATGCATTCTACCTTGAGTGAGCCCATGTCCGGAAAGTCCCCGGAAATCATCTCAGATATCGTAAAAGTCGTCGGGAACAGTCCATGTATTCGCAACATTAGTGTCAATCCCTGTCGTTGTATCTCCGGCGGTCTTCATTGCGGTCGTCTTGGTCGTTCCGTCGTCGGTCTCGGTGGTCGCCAAACTTCTCTTCCCATTTCTCCTCGCGCTCTTCCCTTCGTCCCTGGCGCTTGTCCCACTGCTCAGAGATCTCCCTCGCACCAAGACCGCCGACTACAGCGCCAACCACAGTAGCTGCAGTATCGAACTTCTTGCCTTTCTGCACTTGGTTGGCCAACAGACCACCGATCAGACTTCCAGCCACTGTGGCTGCAATGCGGTGCTGTCTGTCCTTCGAGCGGGACCTCGACCTGGATCCTGATCGAACACGGCGACCAGAGCCGCGATCTCTTCCAGACCGTTGCGGTGACCATGATGAGCGTCTTCTTTGGGGCTGTGGCCGGCGGTTGTCATACTGTGGCTGTTGATATTGCTGCCTCAGATCAGCGCTGCGCAGGCTCAACATACGTACTAACGCAATCTACCTGGACTTCGTGCTCTCGCGCATGATTATAGGGAACACTGCCGCGCATCGCCACAGCGCCTGCATCTGGCCCTCGGTAATAGAAGGTGTCATCAGATACATACCGCGAGTCTCCTCGATCGCGGTCCCTCCGTTCCTGATAGTCGCGGTCAAAACGGCGGTCTGAAGCGTACATGTCGCGGTCAGACTCAATGTTGCTACCGTCGTCGCGGCTTCTCGGGGTGGCTTTTCTCGAGCGAGACGACTCACTCGCAGATGGTCTGCGATTTTGCGGCTGCTGCGGCTGCTTGTGATCGTGCCGCCTATGCCAGCCTGCAGAATGTTTCCCAGACTTTTCCCAGACTTTATCGTGGTACTTGTCTACAGCCTTGTCAACTCCTTCGAAGCCGAGTTCCTGCAGGCGCAAAGAACGGATCAGCAAAAGCAAGCACGGGAATGCGTCACCCCAGATTCGCGTACCACGAGCTCTTCATATTCGCCCATGTCGTGCGGCACCGAGGGTCAAAACTCCGAGCGATCCGACGGTGATGCCTCCGTTACGGTTATGCGGATGCAACGTTTAGGTGCTACTGCGAACCAGAGCACTTAAACCTGCGCCTCGTACCCTCGAACCCTGTTTAAAGTCCGGGGATGTGACGTCAGCCGGGGCAGCGGGAACGGGCGACTTGGCTATGGTCACTGCGCGTGGATCATCTAACGTCGGCAAAAGCAAGCTGACTACCTTACTAACATCAATTAAACATTCACCGTCTGACGACAAAAATTGGCCCGCTCACAGTCCGACTCCGTGCGTGCCTGCAATTTTCGCCAAACAAGCCCCACATGCATCACTGTCTTCCACCATGAAGACCCTGATTAAGTGACATATCTTGTCACAAGTCACCAGAATCCGATTTGACACGACATGGCACTCCCATAGATGCTGAAAAGTAAGCTCAAAGCTTGCCTGAGGGTCTCAGAGACCGACATGCAAAGATCTTTGTGGCCTCCAGGGGGTTATCAGCAATCTGTCTACGTAGCCTTCCTACGGACGACATGACACAGTCTTAACAACGTAGCTTCAAGTGAAACCGATACAGGTGCCTCGAGCCTCGAATACAGCACATGTTTCGACCTTGATTACGTGAATCAGCGCCAAAGGTAATATTGCGAAGGGATCAATACTCGGCGCTGTCTCCATCTCCGTCGTCGCCCTTGAGCCTCACCGTGAGGGCTTGGAATATTGACTTTCACTCGGGCACAACGGCTCGTGCCTGACGCTGCCGTCACAATGAAGCTCGCTAGGCAAGCATCGTCACAGCAACCTCAATATCCTCTACAACCATGACTGCGTACAAGTACCCGATCACACATCACTGGATCAAGCAGACACTCGTCCCGTTCCTTCTCTTTGCATTTGCATCGACGCTTCCATACCCTGCCGACATCTCGGCAGAGATTCAACGTTCAATCGACGTTGCGCTCGTCAAGCCTGACCATCATAGCGATGGCGACGACGTGGTCTTCGAACGCATCTTCATGGCCATCATGCACAGGCACAAGAACCTCGCACCAGACCTGACTTTAGTCGTAGACAACCTCGAACCTTGCGCCAAGTACCTCATCCGACGAGCCCAGCTCAAGGGGCCATTTGAGCTGCTTGAGAGGACAGACGTTGCAAGTAGCGCCTGGATCGAGCACGAGCGGCAGAGGTTTACGAAATCTATAGATGGGCACGAAGCAACAGGAGATGGTATGTCTATACCTCTAGTTGGAGAAATCATGGGGCTGACGATGAGTAGAGCTTCGATCGCCGGTGCGACCTCCCGTGGCTGCAGCCAAGTTGCCTCTCACCGTAGACAAACTTGATCCAAGGCTCGTGCATGCGCAACCAGGTCCTCTTACAACAGCAAACCTCTCAGGGCAGTTGACTGCTGAGGAGGACAGCTACTATCGGCAACAGAACTGCAACTACGAGCAAGCTCAGTTGCAGAAACAGCGGCAGCTGACCTACACCTATAATATGCCAGCAGGGATGCATGAAACTCTTTATACCTTACCTGAGAGAGAAAACAGCTACATGATGAGCGTGCGCCACTCACCCTATTCGCAGCAACAGCTGAATACATCACTGCAGCCAGGCGTAGCCTCGGTCTCCACCCCACAGCAGATACTCAATCCTACATCCCTGTACACTCAAATGAGCGCAGCAACGCAGATCCAGGAAGGAAAGCAATTCGTCCAGCCCCAGCGGATACTCTCGGGCAGGATTGATACCACCGTACCCTCGCGACCATATGTACACGAGCAACGTGCTTGGCCACAGTTTCAGTCTGCTCAACTATCACCTGCGCAGCATGGTAACACGATGCACACGCCGCGTCCCTTCTCTACGATTATGCAGGGCCAACCGATACTACCACTGGTCAACGCGAATGCGCAAACACCTTGCCTTCGCCAGCTTCAGATTCAATCCAGCCAGCACCAATTGGAACAGCAACAGACAGGCCAGCATGAGATACTGCAACAACAACAAGCACAATTGACGTTAGATGGTCACCAAATTCCGCAAGTCCACCGTGCACTTCCTCAAACCGCCAAGCAGTGTTCTTTGCAACCGCAGCGGACACTACCACTCGCGATCACACCAAACAGCATTCGGAGCAGTAAGGTTGCCCACCTGCATGGAAAAGACTGGTCCACAGCTGCACAACAGCGCGCACGCGAGATCGCTGCCAAGATCACAGCACAAGAGCGCGATAAAATGGCACAGAGCATCATGAATCGACGGATGTCCATCACCAACCAGCCACCAGGCCTCGCATCTGCTACCAGCATGAACATCCTTACCGACCACACGTCTCAACTGCTTCCACAGAGCCATTCCGCAACGAATTTTTTAGACGATCGCACAGATCGTGTTCACACAAACACGCCGTCCTACGCTAACGCACCAACGTACACCCTCGCGCCGGCAAACCTGCTCACGGGAACGAGGTCACAAAACGACTACAGATCTACCCGCGGAACGGTAGCAAGCACAAACATCAGCGGATGGGGCATGGTGATGCCGGACAGCGGAGTGCGACTGCCCACACTGGCGGAGGTCCGAAGTCGCTACCATCCCTCACAGCTCCAGAGCATGCCAGTAAATACGGCGGATGGCACCCTCACACCGACGGCGCAGATGTGTGGCAGCCTACTGAGTCAAGAATTGCCTGTGCAGACAGCAAGACTGCAGGGCCCATTGCAGGTAAGCCAAGACTTGCTGTCCCGGCAGCCCCTTGGTTTGCAGCAGAGCTGGGCGGATGGACGGACGGATGCGATACAGCAGTGGATACATGCTTCTGACCATGCTTCTGACCATGCAAACGGAGTATCAGTAAACTCGCGGCTCGGTGATGGTGCAGATAGAAGTAGCATACCAAAAGCCAGTGTGGCGAGGTTGCCGTTCGAGGACGAGGGCGAGAATGACATGAAGATCTATGGCAAGTGAGCGGCCGCTCGGTAATGATGCTTTTCGTAAGGACTACCTACGACTTAGTATAGTATTCAAACGGTCAATGTCGCCGAATATCTAGGATTGCAATATCATAATAAAAGCCACGGGAATGAGCTGGCATGCTGGTCTGATCAAGTCGCACCCTTGTTTATCTTGTTCACACAAACCCTACATGATAAGCTTAACAGTCTCGACTCTTCTGTCCATCGCAACGCGCTGTCCAAAGTGTAACAACAATGCGTCCATAAAGGAGTCCTGCTTGGATAGAACCCCACAGCAGGTGTAAATAAGCATTAAATCTCGCTTCAGATAATCCATGTAAAAACACCCTCCAAACACAGCATCTAGACCAAGACGCATTTTATTATCTGCAAAAGCAGCTATACAAAGGGGATACCGCATACCATGACCGACGTCAAAAGCACGAGCGAACCGTGTACCGCAGAAAGGAACAGATCTTATCACTGTAGTCCATCATGCTTGAGTTCACCTTCAACTCGTATGACCCGCCATACTGAGTCGTGACTGATCAATCAACCCTGAGTTCCTGTCGAACATCTTGTGGACTACTCTCACAGCCGCGCTCAAACATTGCGCGCCCTCAAAAGGTACTATCAGGGTCGCTCGTTTCACCGATGTTGACTCTGAGATGTGCTCCTGTCTATTGATAGTTACTGGAGTCCACTGAGGAGCACAAGTCGTATGCTCGACCATTGTCTCGATGAGCTAGACTTGATTCTGATCAGTGTCAGTGGCGCTATCCATAAACAAATGTAGAAAGACAACGTGTTTTCCGATAGTGGATTGGCATTGGTATGGCTCACAGTTGACTTCACTTATTCTACATCTATAGTTGCGTCTATGACTGCTGCGACAGCCACCTCTTTTCCATCGGTTTTTTTTGCAGCCACTTTTCCAGTTTTCGTGAATCTCTGAGCGGCTTTTGCACCAGCACCGTTCTTGGCATTGACATCCTGAGCTGTCTTCCACGCGGCTGCCTCAGTGTCAACCTTCTCTGTTGCTCGGCTTCGGCTGATCGATCAGCAGTGGGTACGTGTCATTGACCTTCGTAATCTGGCCTTGAGTATCCAGCCGAGCTTGATGGTCTCTTTGTGCTTGTCGATGTGATCAAAGCTTGTGAATGACCTCTTCATCTAGATAGCGGTGTGGCCACAACATCCTAATCTTACTTTATGAGAAATCAAAACACCTAGTCTTCATGAAGAGGAGAAGGTCGATAAGATGCTCGATGCACAGTCTTTTACGTCCAGATATGTGTCACCGGGGCTTCCGCAAGCCCCGTTGGATCGCGGATGGAGGGAAAGGACGTTCCACGCGTATGGAAGCGTTCGATCGCTTCCTGTTGTAGTAATTATGTTGTCTTAGAGAAATCTCACCAGAGTATCATAGCAGATCTAATGTACAGGTCTTGTCCACATGCTCCAGTATTTTGCCACAAGTGCTTTTGCTCAAGAATCATACCCGGCGCAGGCACAAGGAGCACGTCGTAAATGTCGCACTCTATTGCTGGCTCGGGGGAGTTTCGTATTCTGCAGGCGGTGAGCATAATGGGAACTCGTGCACTTGAGT
The DNA here is from genome assembly GCA_016630955.3 of Didymella arachidicola. NCBI lineage: Eukaryota > Fungi > Ascomycota > Dothideomycetes > Pleosporales > Didymellaceae > Didymella > Didymella arachidicola. Next base: position 1,839,525 of record CM049992.1, read on the forward strand.
GTGCAGGCAGAATAACCAGTGAGCGTTAACGGTAACATCCGCAGTGCACCTTTTGCTCACGTCGGAATTACTGTCTTAGCATCCACAATATCTGGTCACTTTCCTTCGTCTGTTTATACTGGATATCTTTCTCAGGGAGGTCTTTTGCCAATCTTGTTGGGCTCGTGAGGCACGGGCGACCTTGTAGCAACATCAGGGCCTGCGCTGACCTTTCGTCCTTTGGCCTTATACTTCAATAATGAATCGGTATGCTCTCGACACATATATTAGAGAGTCTGCCAAATCATCCATGGGAGTGATTACTCACTTGTTGGTACCATCTCCTCGTGCGTAAGCTTAAGTTCGGCTTCTAACGCCAATCGGGGCTGGCGCACTGGTACTGGCTGCTTGGCTTGAATCTATGGAGGTTCGTGCTGGTTGTTCCGAATACCTGCGAGCGGGTCTGCGGTGGCCGACTTAGTGTTGCTGTTGGGGTCAGTTGGAATATCTAAGGCACAGAGCTTGTGGCGACTGAAAGGTCCCTGCACCTTCTTCGCGTTCTTAGAGGGCGTTTTCGCGGAAGCTGAGGGGCAACGCAGGAGCAAATAGAATAACGGCCGCTAGCTCTAGGAGAAGAACATATGTTCTGAGAAATCGGACGGGGCAGCGGGTACAGAAGCGCAAGAAGCACTTGCGGTGCGAAAGTCGAGCAAAGGTTGGGCACTGCCTGGTTTGAAATAGAGGGTATCTTAGGTGCCAGATGGCATAAGGAAAAAAAAGCGACCACCGTCATCGAGCATGCGCAATGCCTCTCTCGATATCTGGAGATGCCCAGTCGCAACCCTGTTTCGGCAATGATGCAGTCGAAACTTGCTGGCTTGGTCCTTCAGCCTCTTCGAGCACCGTGACTTTTGTGGTCTTTACGATGCCAAAACTCTTACTCTCCTCGTCCTCTAGTATCGCACGCTCGCTCTCGGAGTCACTGTCCAGCACTGACTCGCCAGGATGCATGCTCTTGTGCCCGCTCTTGTTTCCCAAGCGCTTGTTGTTCTCGTACGTATCTAACCTGATGTGATTGCCGTTCGTTGAACGCCCATATCCATACTGGTCTGGTGTCTTGGAGGTGTTGAGGGTGGACGGGAGAATCTTCTGGAAGAGGCTGTCGAATGCTTTGCGCAAAGGAGGCAGAGATGCAATAAGGATTCCAATCGACAGTTCTGCAGCACTCCATATGCCGAGATTGACACCGGACCAAGTAGGGTCAGTGGTCTCGGTGATGGTCTTCAACTCGATCGTCTTGAACATGGAGCAAACTGTGGCACTGATGGAAGGTTAGCCGCGAGTGGACATTGAACTGACGACGCATGAGGTACGTACGGGATGCTTAATAAAAAGACGGTACGGATGCCCCACTGTGTCTTGCGAGACAGCTGAACCTGAGACAGGTAGATCAATGGCGCAGCCATGTAGATCACGTCAGTAAGTATATTACAGATTCCCTGTGTGTAAGAGAGCCAAAGAGTACCATGAGCCCAACATTTCCTCGGCTGATAGCCATAGTTCCAGTTCGCTTCTAAGGGTGCGCAACCGAATAGTGTCAACACTGGCGCAAGGAAGTTGAAGGCGGTGACAAGGGCCATGGAGAACCACACGATGGCCTGGTAGATCTTCGAGAAGTTGAGAACCAGTAACCATGCGCAAATTGACCATTTCAACATCGCGACACCGATTATATTGACGATTTGCGCAATCCAGAGATAGTAGGAGTAGCGCATGATGTCGATTGACGGGTCCATGATATGTCGCCCTAAGCCGGCATCAACGACGACTTGATTTATGGCTGTCGCACTGATGTTCAAAAGCTGCAGGTGAACCTTGTTAGATGTCGGGCTGATCTGGGTGAGTATTAAACCTACAGTGGCGATGATCAACATGTAGTCGCACATCATGAACTTGCGTCCATGCATGAACCCATACACGACCCTCCACACAAGGAAAGCTGAACTGATAATCATTAAAGTCCATGATGGGACGAGAATCTTGATCCGTTCATTGGGCCATTCTTGTGGCAGTGAATTCGGAGCATCCATTGCTTCTGGTGTGGGTTTCGAGGAAGAGAAACGTGCGAAGACACGACGGCCAGGGGCGGCGGTGTGTAGCGTCGATATGTAGGCAGTCTGTACTCTTAGCGCATTCGGGAAGAGTGAGTGTAGTCGTATGTGGGATAGCAGGACCGACGGTATGGGAGCAATTCATGATCTCTGAACCGAGCAGCAGGATACGGGCTCCCAGACCCTATCACAGGGACATTTCTGCACAGGGGTCTCGATCCAGGGACCGAACTGCTTCTGGTGTGATCTCGACCGAGAAGATGATTAACAAGGGTCTGTGTGCCCCGATTGGAGAAGACACAATGAGGAGTGGGGTCGGCCATCATGAAACCGCCTCGAACCGTCATTCACCCGGCCTTGCGGGTGTCAGAACACACCTGTCACGCTTCATGGTCAAAAACCCGTCACGGTAGAGAGCATGACCTTCCATGCGCATCGTCCAACGACGACAGCTCCACAGGCTTTACTCCAGGCGGGGAGGGTGATAGTTCCAGATTGGCAGAACTGTAAAACACGGATATGGTACATACTAATTACCAACGTTGGATAGTAGCGAAGAGCTAATGAGTCGAGCGAAGTGGTCTGAAGTCTCCACCGTGGATCAATTCCGGGTCTTCGGGAGACCAACCTCCTTGATAAAGTCGACCCATCACAGTGCTTTTAGTCAAACAGAAGGCCCGTACTCCTCACGCCATCACTCACAGGTAGTGAAAGGAACACGGCGTCCCGGAAAGAACCACAGCTGTCTCATTAGCTCTCTAGGCTCTCGCGTTGAGGAGGGTCAGAGATCTCTCATCCTGTCATTCCGTTTATCCTGGCGTTCGGCGTCGAGCCTAGAAGATATGTTCGAAAAAAAATAAAAAAATTCGGGGTGATGTATTGTTGGATTAGGTTATAGGTCGCCACTTGCAGGTGTAGCTGTGATAGGCGATTGTTCTCCGGAGCAGGTCCTTCGCCCACACCACGTGGTCGAACTCCGTAGACTAGCACGACGGTTGGGCCGCAGGTGCGCCTCTGCCGTCCACGTGCACCCGGGCGCATCCCAGCTGCCGAACGGCTTGGCCATAGCTAGAACGACGTTATGCGTCGAGTTTCTGCGGCAGAGACCGCTTTGACTGTTTGGAGGTGATCTAAAGCCAACAATACGTATGTCAATAGGCTCAATGCGAGGCTGATCCTGTCTACCACCGTTGTGCCATGATTTTCCGGTTGTTTGGTAAATCGCCGGTCCAGCAGGGAGGGCGGCGTGCTGCGCCGGAGCACCGGGGACATGGGAACATCAGCGTTCAAACTTTTGTTCCCAACAACCAGGTCTTCCAAAGTCGTTCCTTTGGCTGCCACGTAAACCCGCTTTTGACGCACACTCGGATTTGCCGCGCTGTCCGATGGACTGCTGGAAAGAGGTGTACGTCCGCGTTGGTGTGACCGGGGAAAGTGCGAAACTGACCCGTTGTGGATATCGGCTTGACTCATGCACGTCTATCTGCCTGGGAGGAACGTGCACCAGTCAATCTAACATTTTTGCCATGGTCTTTCGCCCACCCAATCGAAAAGATCATTGGGAATGCGAAGCAAGAGAAGGAATTGAGCGGGGGCTGTCTTCAACTTCAGACCCTGTCAGTGAGTGTAAAGCTCCCATACAGATCTCCATTCGTCAAAATCTATCTGCGTCGACGAATAATAGGCGGGCTTCTAAAAGTCATCCAGAACACCCAAGTGCTGCTAGATCATGCAACTCGAGGACTAGTCGTGGTCCTTATTCGCAAATAGCTGTACGCCTTGTTCGATGTCGAATGATGTTGACACTGACCTCGAGTAGCGCGTCGCTCCGTTCTGACAGCGATGATCGAAGGAATACAGACCCTGGACGGCATTGAGTCGCTCCTGCTATGTAATTTCGTAGAAGTCAAGTTAGGCGCGAACGTCAGCTGGTCTAGCCTGGAAAGGATTCTTGCGCAGCCGTAACTGTTTGTTTCCAGTGTGACTTTGTTCGCCCTCCGACCTTCGGTGGGACTTCACCTTACCGACAAAAGGAGGTCTTGGGACGTAGCGAACTGCCGGCATTTCTACGTGGGCGGAAAGCCTCTGGCCAAAGTTAACGCTTGACGCGGTGTTATAAAGACTTCAATGGCCACAAGGCATCCCACACCCATCTCTGAGCATCCCAGACCACTTTCCCTAATAACCTAATACATCTGGATTTCAAAATGCCAGTCTTTTCTCGTTTGGCAGTAGCCGTTCAGCTCTTCGGCATCATCTTCACCCCTGTTCTTGGGGCAGCAGCCTCGAAAGACTACGATTATGTTATTGTTGGAGGCGGCGTCACGGGACTGGTTGTCGCCAACCGTTTGACCGAGGACAAGAGGAGTATGTGCAATTCCTCGTAATGGCCAAGTGTAGAAGCTGACTTTGACCTCCAGTCTCCGTCCTGGTCATAGAGAGTGGCGAGTCCATCGACAGCCCAGGAAACATGATCCCTTACAAGGCCAATGACCTTACTAGTGCCAACGGTCTGATGTGGGATGGCCTCACATCCCTGCCTGAGCCTGGTCTGGGTAATTCAACGTACAATGTCTTGGTTGCCAAGGTCCTTGGTGGTGGATCGGTTGTAAACGGCATGGTGTACGACCGCGGCTCTGCTGCTGACTACGATGCTTGGGAGGCTCTGGGTAACAATGGTTGGGGATGGGCAGGTATGGAGCCGTTCTTCAAGAAAGGCACCACCTTCCAGCCCCCTTCTGCCGCTGTCGCAGAGGCCTTCAACATCACATGGGACCCCGAGACATACGGCAACGGTCCTTTGGCTGTCAGTATCACTGATACCCAGTACCCTGATATCAAGGACTACTGGGCGGCATGGAAGGCTACTGGTGTTCATGTTCCGGAGGATGGTAACAACGGTGAGGCCTATGGACCTTCTTGGTACGCCAACACAATGGACAAGAAGACTGGTCGCCGCGCACACGCTCGTTACGCGTACATTGACCCCATCGTTCAGCGGACCAACCTGAAGATCCTCACCAAGACCACTGCTCAAAAGATTGTATTTGGCAAGAATCTGACGGCAACTGGTGTCGAGATCAAGGATGACAATACCAACAAGACTTACACCGTAAACGCAAGGAAGGAGGTCGTCCTTGCTGCTGGCGCTATTCAGACTCCGAAGCTTCTTCAACTCAGCGGTGTTGGTCCCAGGTCTGTCTTGGAGGCTGCCGGAGTTGAAGTGAAGGTGGAGCTTGACGCCGTCGGCTCCAATTTTCAGGACCACCCCTATGCCACCGTTGTCTTCAACACGACGCCGGTCCATTATCCCAGCTCCAACTTGATCATGACCAACGCTACTTTTAACGCCTCAGCTTGGGCTCAGTATGAAGCCAACAAGACCGGTCCATATACTTACGCCCGTGGCAACGCTCTTGCTTTCATCTCGCTGCCTGATATGACCTCCGACGTCAGCTCCGTTGTCAGCAGCCTGAACAGCCAGCAGGACGCTTCCTATCTTCCCAGCTTCTACACAGGCAACAAGAAGCTCCTGAAGGGCTTTGCAGCGCAGAAGAAGATAATTGCTGGTCTCTTCGAGCGCAAGGATGCGGCTGTTGCCGAATTCCCTGTCCCTGCTGATGGCTCTTATGGTCTTGTTGGTGTCGAGAAGCCCCTCTCTCGTGGTTTCGTTCACATCAACGCAAAAAACCCTACTGGATCCCCTGACATCATCCATAATGCCTTCGTCAACCCTATTGATAGGAGTGTCATGGCCATTGGACTTCGCTTCTTCCGTGGTGTCTGGGCCCGCTCCGAGCTCAAGGAGTACAAAATCAGCGAGACTGTCCCTGGCGCTCAGTACACATCTGACGAAGACATCTACTCTGCTCTTCTTGCTCAGGCTTCTCTATCCCCCACTCTCGCTCACCCCTCTGGCTCATGCCCCATGATGCCCGAGAACGCGGGTGGATGCGTTAGCGACAAGCTTCTTGTTTATGGCACGCAACATCTCTCCGTCGTAGATGCTTCCATCATCCCCATCATCCCTTCATGTCATCTGCAGGCTACCGCTTACGGTATTGGCGAGAAGGCTGCGGACGTGATCAAATCGAGAGCCTAGGCCTGCTAGACTTCGACCGTCGACTCTTCGTGTACATATTTTATACAATCATCAGAGATGTTGTTCTATCAACGGCTACCAGATTTCCTGCACCTGCTCAAGGCAAATCCGACACGTGATGAACAAGATAGGATTTCTCGGGCCGTGTCCTCTCGGTGGGGTGTGAAGTTTCGTAGGATGTCGGTCGCATAACACCGAGCCACGCAACAGGTCGTGACCCAAAGAGACAACAAAATGGCTGCAGAAAGATCGATGGGTTATCAGGGATGCGATGCATGATAGCGGACGGGTTCGTGATCGTGTTGGTTGTGGTGTTGCTGTGGGATCGCGGAGCGTTGACGCGACTTCCAAAATTCCACGCGTCCAGTCACGTCAGTCTCGATGTGGGCTAGTTCTATGTTGCCCACTTGAGCAAGAACTTCTAATAGTGAAGGTTGCTTGCGCTATCCCATGAAATGCACTGTTGCCCTAAATTTTTATCGACGCTGACATTAATTAGTACCGGAGCGCTGGTCAAATAGGCACGAGAATATGCCACGGAGTCTCTCCCTGGTTCTTGCCCAGGTACCTTAGCCATGTCTGTCCGGGTGACATGAGGGAAATTTCCACAGAACAGATAGGTCCTGAAGCAGACAAAAATTGACAGGTTTTATCATATGGGCCAAACACCTTGTTTTCAGGAGCTGGTTGGCCCTTGATTAACTTCATGTGCTCTTCTGGAAAGCTTGCCTGACCCCTTCCCTCTTCCCACGCTTTGTTAATGGAGAGATCAATTACTTCATTCAGCCCACCATCGTGTGGCTTGCTATACCCTGCCGACTTTCTAGAATTCTCCTGTATCAAACATCCACACTTTCTCAGTAGTAAAGACTCCAGCGGCTCTGTGCAGTCCATCCTCACGGCCGCAATTCTCTACGTATCTTCCTTTCTCTCATTAGTCCCTTCTTATCTTGCTTCCTGCTTTTCCTTTCGCTTCGTGAGAGTTGAGGGAACTCGCTTTCGGTCCCAACTAAAACTCTTCCGGGGTGTATGACGCTCAGCAGCAAGAGGGCTAAAAACATCGGACTTGCATCAAGGCAGTACACGTATGCTTCGTTGAACAGCATCGGATTACCCGGCTCGAATCCTTTAGTAAATTCAACGAGTCGAAAGATGATACGAACCTGTGCAAATGTCAGCATAGGAAGAAACAATGTGAGGGCTACTTACAGTGATGAGGACGAGCACAGTGAATATACTCCACATCTGTAAGCGCCACCCTGTCTTATTACTAGAGATCTGCCCGCACGCTTCTGTCTGAAGCATGTCACGTATGAACCTAATCCCGAGGACGGTGAATACAACCTAGCTGACTTTCAGCGCGAGCACACAACAGACATTTCGACAAGCTCACAATGAGCCCTTCCTGAATGCGCACGCCAGCCATGTACACTTTCAGACCGATCTTCTGAGCCTCTGCATCGTTACCTGGGTTCAGCATTGATCCACCCGCAGCTTGTACCAGGAAAGACACGATATCAGCCCAGACAAAATACTTTGCGATACTCGAGGCCTTGAAACCAACACAGCGGCGATCTGGGTGGAAGAAGTGCACCAGACGACCAAAGCTCATGTAGACAAAGGCATTGATCCCTGGTTTGTAAGTGCTGCTCGATGTTCAGTCACTTCAAGATTTGACTCACATAGCGGTGCAAGCAAGAAGAGCAATTGACTCGCTGTTGCAAGCCCGACGTTCTGCTGGTCTCGGCTCCCCAGCGTTCGACAGACAAAGCTTGTCAGCTCGAAGAGCACGCCTGCAATCATGACCCAGGTGAAAGTTTTCTTGTACCAGAAGGCCTGCGTCGTGTGTGAGATGGTCAGGGAGCCAAAGAGTATGCTAAGTAAGATCGCGGCAGCAAACGAGGGATTGTAAGTGTAATATGCGTTACAGGCTGAGTAGTCGTCAACACGTCCGAATTTCCCGGGTACAGCTGTTGTGCACTCAGTAGCGGGGGAAGAATCTGCGCGAGATGTAAGAAGCGCAATATGTGTGGTTCCAATGGGGATGACGGCCATGTTGGGATCGTTCAAGATGTTCTTTGTTTTGGATGTAGTGCTACCTGTACGTAAAACTCGGAGAATACGGTAACAGGGCTCACTCATATATGATGACAAGGCACCTCAGCTTCTGTTGACCGGAACAGCACCCTGGGTTTCGACGCTCGTAGTTTACATCCAGAGCCATAAGACGCGTAATTGAGCCAAGCAATGCCACTCCACAATCGATAAGCGATGCACGTTGAGGTGTTGTAGAGGTCTTGTCAGCATCAAGGCCAACCAGATGTTGCGTCAGCTCAGCCTCTCGCAAGGTGTTCCCAATCCCGACAATTTGGAATATCTGATCTGAATACTTGCCGACGCTTCACATTACGATGTCATTGAACAAGTTGGAGAGACTCGTCGCGCTAAGTCTGATGGGTGCTGAATGCTGTTCAGTAGGGCTTCACATGTCTGTAACTGTACGGTGTCCAATTTCTCCATTGGTATGTGACACCTCCCTCAAATCTTTGCAACATCAGTCAGCCTGTTCTTGTTCAAAACGAAGGCGCCTTTGCTTTCTGCGAAGACCTTGCCGTAGCCATCTTCGATCCACCCTACTGTCTCAATCCACCTGCCCTTCTTCCGGACCATCTTCGCCCTGCACAGCAGCACACAGGGTGTGGTTACTGCTGCTTTGTACTTGACATTCAGATCGGCAGTTGCGCACGTATTATCGTATATGAACGCTATCAAGTGTCTCATCACTTGGTCAAGCAACGTCGCCGTCACGCCTCCGTGGAGCCGCCCCACACCACCATCCAGATCCGGACCAATACTAATCAGAAGTAGCATCTCTGGCGTGTCCGAGTCTGTCGGGCTCCACACGTATTCCTCCTTAGCTGCGGTCAGGCCTTTCACAGGCTGGCTCGAGCCCTGCGATGCAGAATTTCCGGTGAACACAGCTTTCTCGTCATGTCCTCTATCGACCTTGCCGAGCCTGTACATAGACAGATACGCGCGCAGCGCCTCGTCCGTGAATAGGGTTTTGGTGAAGAATGTATTCGACACGTCTTCGCGTTGGTCGGGGACCTGGCGCTTTTGTATGCGTGTGATCGATGGGTCGGAGAGGAGGTCTTGACACCATCCTAGTGAGGTGAAGTCCTGTATGCGCTCGATCCTGCCGTACGCAGAGTGAGGGTGCGGTAGCCGGCTCATAGTAGTTAATACGCTTCAGAGATAGATTGACTTGTGACTTTCGGCGGCGCGCTCGAGCGGTATCTCATCCCACTGCAAAGAGAAAGCAAATGGTGAGAAGCATGGGATATGCTGCCATGTGAGCGCAGTTGAGGGTTGCGACCCCCCAGTTGACAAGTGGGAGGGGCGCGACTTCCGAGGTTGTCTTGCGCGACTGCTGAGTCAGGAATGTGGTACTCCAATGTTGCTAACAACTCTCATCGCTACATCCTTCTCTTAAAGCGCGCGTACTTAATATGCTTTCACAACGATAGCTGGATGACGCGCCTGCCTCGATGAGATGGGTTCGGCTACTCTGTATCGTGTCGTCCTTCTCAGGTTCCAAGGCGGCATCACCGCGTCTCTTCCGCGATTAGACTCGTCCATTCCCCTGTCTCAAACACGTCCATGTTGCCCAGCTGACAAGGCAGTATGGGAATTCCTAAAGGAGGAAGGATGTTCCAATGCTGTACGATGGATGCGAGAAGAGATGACAATGCCCAGCACAACGGCAGAGTTTACACGCAGCCACGGTCTGCATTTAACCGCCCAGCTTCCTGGGCGCCTTTCGAGGCGCATCACCCAGGCAAATACGCCACAAGGCTTGGCAATTGATGATGCAAATATCATGAAAGATCTCGTGCTTGGGAAGGGGAGCACGCAGGATCAGATTGTACATGCTGAGAACTGCAACATTTCACCTTCACGAGCACCATCTCCAGCGGGTCGGATACGAGGATCTCTGAACACCTTCCAGATCCGCATCGAATCTTATCTGCCAAGTTGATGCCGTGACATCGTTGTAGGCCCCTGTTGGCCTGATTGCGCGTTCGCTGATGACGCGAAGCTGGGCAAAATTGCACGCTCTTAACCCTACCACTTGAAAGCTTGACTTGGTTCACCTGGAGGTATGGATCTGCTGTATATTAGCCTTGCGTTTTCGCACTCATTGTGAGTTGAGAATGAGTGTCTGGGGTGCTTGTAGGTACCTTGCCATTCGTGCATCATCATGGCGGCTCTCAACGTAACACATCTGAAACACCTCTTTTGGGGCGACTCGAGCGATAACGTCGACGCTGTGGACGTTAAGGAAAAGAATGCACGTATCGGCGACGAAGTCTTTGTAGATGGAGTACCTGTCTACCAAGATGCCAATGGAGCACCTGTAGAGACGGTCAGTCCACTGGGCTATCATGTTGGCTGGGCTGGCATCCTCTTCCTGAATGTCAGCCAGATGGTGGGAACAGGTGTCTTCAGCACTCGTAAGTTCGGAACGAATCGCTCAAGCTAGTCGTATGCTGAAATTCATTGTAGCTGGTTCTATATTGCGCGCTCTTGACTCTGTGGGTCTGTCGATCTTGTACTGGATCTTTGGTTTCATTATCGCTGCCAGTAGGTGAATGCTACTCGGCCGCTTGACCCTTTACTAATATTTGATAGCTACTCTCGCCATCTACTTGGAGTACGCTTCCTTATATCCTAACCGTTCCGGCGGTCAGGTTGCATATCTCGAGCAGGCATTCCCCAGGCCTGCTTTCTTATTCCCGGTCACATATGCATTCTTCACAGTTGTTTTCTCATTCTCGAGCAGCAACGCGGTCGTTCTGGCACGTTACATCTACCGCGCTGCCGGCTACACCGCGTCCGAATGGGAAAACAAAGGTCTGGCTATGGCTTCGTACACTTTCCTTGCGTTTTTGGTAAATCAAGCCTTCAACTCAAGAGGTGCACAAGCTGACAGCAGTGCAGTGTTTGATCTCTACAAGATGGTCGATTCGCCTTATGAATTTGATCTCGTTAGTCAAGCTGATCATTCTTTTGTTCATCGTCTTGACCGGGTTCGCCGTGCTGGGAGGAGGTACGCGTGTGCAAGACCCGCACGCTAACTTTCGCAACTCCTTTGATGGCATCACCAACAATGGGAACGATCTGGTCAATGCTCTGGTCAGCATCAACTTCGCCTACCAAGGATACGCCAATGCTTTCAATGTCACGAATGAGATCAAGGTAAGTGCACCTTGCAGCGCGCGATTTCAAATTACTGATGCGTTCCAGAACCCTTTCCCTCTTCTTAAGAAAGTCGCTCCGATATCACTCATCATTGTCTTTATTCTGTATGTCCTCGCCAACGTAGCGTACTTTGCAGCTGTGCCAGCGGCTGAGATTCGGGAGTCTGGTGAACTGGCAGCCGCTCTCTTTTTCGAGGCTGTCTTTGGCACCAAGGCAGCCAAAGGCCTCCCTGCTCTCATTGCAGTCAGTGCAGCCGGCAACATTATGGCTGTCATTATCGGCGCCACACGTCAAATTCGCGAATGTGCCAGGCAAGGTGTCATCCCCTGGCCGCACGTTTGGGCTTCGACTAAGCCTTTCGGCACGCCGTTCGCCCCAGTCCTTTTGAAGTGGGTCATGACCTGTATTATCATTCTTGCATTACCCTTTGGCGACGCTTTCGATTTCTTGGTCGATCTCCGCTCCTATCCCGACTCTATTTTTATCTTTCTGATGGTCGTCGGCATCTACGCCATTCGTTGGCGGCGCAAGAAGGAGGGGCTTCCTCCTGCTCAGTTCCAGGCCTGGCACTCGGCTCTCGTATTTTCGGCTGCAGTCTGTCTCTTCATCCTGATCATGCCGTGGGTACCTCCAGAGGATGGCGGTGACTACTCATTCTGGTATGGCACGTATATTGTTGTTGGTCTCGGCCTCATTGTGGGCATGATCCTTTACTACTATCTTTGGGTTCATCTCCTACCCCGACTTCGCAAGTACAGCATCAGGACGCTCACCGTCGTCAACGAGGATGGCAGTGTCGTGCATCAGCTGAAGCGGGTCCCGAACGACGACGTTGCGGAGTGGGACAGAACTCACGATGATGCCGGTAACGTACTCTCAGAGTCTACAGGTATTGATGACACGGGCAATGCGCATTTAGTCCACCGAGTTAAAGTTAAGGACACAGCAGCCAGTTATGCCACTGAGCAGAAGGTCTAGCGCGTCAGGCTGTCATCGATCTCAACAGCATTGCGGGACTTTGGTAGCTCGACTCATGGCACTAAAATTGCCCTCCCTCGAACCAGTCCATCTCTCAAATCCTGCACCGCGCGTTCGTAGTCTGCGAGCTTGTATTTGGAAGTACGCAGCTTGACATTTCCATGCGCAGCCAACACCATCAACTCCGCGAGGTCGTTGTAGCTGCCAACCAGATTTCCAAAAAAAAGTTGATTTCAGTCGAGATACTGTCGACGGTCGGGATGTCCAGATTTTCACCATATACCACAACATAATAGTTTTAAGCTCTTCGAAGCATTTTCACACCAGACTTGGTGGAGCCGCCCTCAGCGACGAAATCTATCACAGATGCAGAACCCTTTCCTTGCGTGAATTTCATGACCTCATGAACGACCAATCCAACTTCGTCGACTTGCAGTGTATGATCGGCTCCAATGGACACGGCGAGATCGAGTGCTGCCTGATTACTGTCCACTACAACCAGTGTTGCTGCGTTCATGGCCTTCATGCATTGTATGCCAATGTGACCAAGCTGAGATCCGTTAGCGATCGTTCAGTGCCTCCGTCAAAACACTCACACCGCCTGCACCAATCATTACGCAGTAGTCGCCCGGCCGCAGAATTCTTGCTACTTTCGTAACAACGTAATAAGCAGTCAGACCTGCATCTACAAGAGCAGCGACATCTGATGGTTCGAGCTTGTTGTCCACCTTGATCACGCTTCTCGCAGTCGTGCGGATGTACTCAGCATACCCACCGTCGACGTTCATGCCCGGGAATTTGCTGCCTTCTGCACTTCTTCAACATTCTTTTATATTCCACCCTGAATTTTGACATACTGCAATGTACATCATGGCCAAACCTACAAGCCGTGCACAAGCGGATGCAAAATGACCTTGTCTCCAACTTTGACATTGGAAACCGAAGAACCAATTTCATGGACCCAACCTGCGTTCTCATGTCCAATTGTGTACGGCAGCCTCACGCTGGATTGCTCTTTCCATTCGCCATCGCAGATGTGGATATCTGTTCGGCACACGCCGGCTGCGCCAACTTTGACGATAGTATCGAGGGGTGATTGAACTGTTGGTGTTGTAACGTCGTGAAACTCCATTGGCACATCGTACGCCACTACTCGTACGGCCTTCATAGTTTTTGCGGCCATCTTATACGGATTCGGGGTGACGGCCAGGTAGGGGGAGGGCCCTGGGGACACACATTGTGTATTTATACTCTGTGGCCATCGAGCGGGGTCATCTAGTGGCTTGCGAGTTTGTTGTGCGTCGCGTGTTGACCGTCGAGCCTGGAAGTTGATGATTTGTATGATGCGGAGATTAGTCCGTTGTAAAGCCTACTTTCCAGGCGTGGGGAAGGCGAGGCTGATGCTAGCTTCCTTCACGCCGGCGAGGATCGACTTCAAGAAATCAATACTACACAAATTGCAATAATGTTGCATGAGATGAGCGTCTATTCTACGAGAGATAGGAAGAGTGTACAGCTGGACATATGTTCAATCAGATTTGTATAGCGTCGTGTGTCACGTCAATCACTTGAAACAACACCTGGGCAACGTCAATGGACTCAAGACTACGTCTTCTAACGTGGAATGTGAGCACCGTAGGCAATCTCAACACTTCTGTACAGTGCGAAAGCTTTGCATCTCACAGTGAAGGTCAGTACGGTATTAACAGTCCATGAATGCTCTTTGGAACGACTTCGGGCCTGGTTTTCGTACTGGGTTCTACGATATGACGTCATCGCTAAGGTAGGCAATTACCCCCTCTTCCGCTCGCATTCACCAGCCACCTTCCCGGGAGCCACCGTCCACACCATACCACACGTAGAACACACTAGCTCTGGACCCTTGTCAGGCTTATCTCTATCTCCATACATTCCTCTCAGCATGTCTTCTCACGGCCTTCCTGAGGTGTTGATGAAAAAGGTCGATGATTACGTCGACTCCCTTGCCCCTCAGATCCAGCCTCGCATCGCATCAGAGCTCGAGCTCTTCCAACAAAAGACTATCGACAGCCTCGAAACACAAGTCATCGATGCATTCTGTTCACTGTTCAACAAGGACAAGCCGATTTCTTCAGACGGCATGAGAGGCCCGTGGAATCAGAATGACGCTGCACCGGAAGCCTATGGCGGCCAATCCCTACCTTTCGCTGATGAGATCGCCAAACTAACGCGCAGCTTCACCCAGATCTCAGATGAGGCAAATGGCGATTTGCAGGATATCTTCAACCTTACCCAGGGGCATGACGGCGGGAACCGACCTCAGTCTCGCAGTCTTGGAGATAACGATGATGACTTTTCTCGCAAAGCTCGTGGTTTCCTTTCTTCTGCGCTGAACGCCGTCCAGGATATTCCCGATGATAGCCAGAGCCCAGGTGGGCAGAACTTCGAAATCAGCGGGCTTCTTGGTGTCATTAGCAGCACCATAAAAGACGCCTCTGCAAATCCGGAAGAAAAGGCGCAACTTATCAGCCCTGAGATCAAGCAGACAGTCGGTGATAAGCTGCGCACACAACATGCATCCATTGCAGAACAATTCACTCGCATTGCCCTGGAGCACATCAAACGCTGGCTTCGCGGGAACACCAGCACTCGTGATCTTGGTGACGGTGCTAAGGCTGAGATTGTTGATCAAGTCGGTGATTTGGTAAAGGGCCTTGGGGGACTGTTCGGTAAGAAGTCTAGCAACGAAGGCTCGGCCAGAGGTTTCGACCAGTCCGCTCGTGATGGTGAAGAGTCAGGCGGAGGTGGCTTCTCGAGAGTCATCAGTGAAAAGTTGTCTACCGGCCTTGCGAAAGTGCACAGAGAAGTGCGTTTAGAGTTCCGCAAGGTGCTTGGTGAGATCGAGAAGCAGCTTTTTGAGCTGCTGCCGGATGAGGTCCAGCGCCCGCTCGAGAAGATTCTTGGTGGAAATCCATTCGACTCCCAGCTGGACCGCGATGCATCTGGCAACGCAGATCGTGGTTTTGGAGATGACATCAAAGCGAAGCTCCTCAACAAGGTCCGCGCACTCGTGCAGAAAGTCCAGGAAACACTGCGAGAGAGCATCTTGGGCGTCGTCAACGGGGGTCACCGAAAGTTTGAGCGCGAAAGCTGGGTGTTTGTGCAGAACATGGTCGAGCAGAAGGTGCAGAGGTACCTACCTGATGTGAAGATCAATGTTCCCGATGACATCGGCAACGAGAATGTCAGTGTGGGCGCACCTACTTTGAACACACAGATTGGCGGTGGACATCAAGCGCTAAATCCCCAAGGCAACTTTCGACCAGGTTCTCCACGCGAGATTCTCAACGATCAGGGTCATGGACAGCAAGCATACAACGAACCGCCACGGTACGAGGATAAGGAACAGTACCACTTCGGGCCAAGCCATCAATACCAAGGTCATCAGTCGCAGCATTACCATCCACAGAGCTACCAGAATCAACAAAACCCGCCTTCTCAGCCACCGTACGCACAGCAAAGCTACCCTCCTCCGGATTACTCTCAGCGTGATTATCGCAGTAATGACTATCATCCCCAAGAATACGAGCGTCCGCACTAAAACACCGTCGCAAGGCTGACCTCAGCAAAGAGCGTCCCCTTAAATCTGCTTCGTCTAGCTGTTGAGCCTGTCCATTAGTCTGTATGGTACTATAAGATCTGATGGTAATTCATCGTTTCAGTCCAGCTCCTTTGTTTGAATTGTTGTTCTTCGCAGCACAGCCGATGATATCTTGTATCCCTGCCGTATCATCAGAGCCTACATCTGACAAGTCACAGAATCTCAGACGGTGAGACAGAGGGATAGACTTCGCTTCTAAGAAGTCTTGGAAAGGATTTGGGGGCTGGGTAGGCTAATAAGCCTTGGCTACACCTCTTATACTGCTATGCAATAATTAACAGTAAGCCATGATTGTTGACGACCACGCTTCTTTTCTCTCAGGTTTGATATAATCAAGCATGCTAACGGACGGTTGTATGAAAGACCTGAATGAACAATTGCGTAACATGTGTTGGCCTCGCCGCAGACCGGCACGGCAATAGCTCGACCTATCATCGACCTGGTTCGTTTTGGGACCTGTCACGGTAGACGTGCACGGCAACCATCGAATGTACCGTCACGTCACTGTGTAGGTGCGATTCAGGACCAGCGGCATGTCGGTGACCGAGCGGCAATAACTTTAGTTTTGGAGCCCCACCCCACTCTTGGAAGCGTTCGGTAGCAATTACCCCTATGGCCCGTTCCGCCCGTTTAAGCATATTTGCGGTACGCTTGTACGACCCATGATACAGATCTCTCCAGACAGAATCTTGGAAGGCAGTACAGAACCTGGAGTGCGCTATCTTGTCGCATTGATTTATGCCAGTCTCATGCACCTTGTCAAATCAGAGGCTGTGATAACAGAAAGTGAGTAAGGAAGCCTTGCAAAGACTGGTCTGAGGATACGGACGGGAGCGCGCAATGCGAAACGCAGTGGCTGCATAGAGCTAACATGGGATCAGGCGTGCGGATTCAATACTTCGAGCACGGAACAGAGGGCACAGAGGTTCCGGGCCTAGCGTGAGCCATCAGGCTTCTCTGCTGCTCTGCTCAGCATTTACTTCAAAAGACTGTGTTGGAAAGAAACTGTCGCGTCGATTTGCAACTGTCTAGTCTCCGAGGAAGCCACTAAGGTAGTCGTGAACAAAGGTGGACGCTCGAACGGTGACAACCGCGCAAGGTACGTCGGGGAGTGAGATTTTCTCCCTCCTTTTCCTTGGGAAATGGCTGAGCATTCATGCAGGCCTTCATACTCGCTTAGTCCCGGGAAACACTTCGCGCGCTTAGTGCTTTGCTCTGATACGCTCAGCCTTCAGGCCTGCGTATCTGAAACCCCACATGCCAACTGCGCCGCATTGGCAGCGCTATGGGGGCCACTCCAACATTGACCTTCGTACTTGTATAACGTTTCGTCACGCATGTACAGTGTCTAGGATCACTCTTCTTCTTTGTTCCTCTTGGCCATATTGAGACACAATGGAAGTGGCAAAGGCACCCTCAGATCACAGCGATCTACCGGAAACAGTTGTGAGCGTGCACCGTTCCTCAGTGTACAAATACTCAGTACCTGAAAGCCCTCAACCCCATACGGCTATCTACGCTCTTCCTACTGTCGACGCTGCTTCTCCTTCGCCATCTGCACCTAGTGAGATCGAAAAATCTTCATCTCAGCGTGGAACCGCGAGGCGCTGGCCTTTGCTTCTGCTCCTCGGACTATTATTGATGACCATTGCTGGCGTAGCCGGAGGGTTCATCGGCAAGACTATTGAGCACAATAATTTCAAAGGAGACGTTTCGCTTGCAAGCGCAGCATCAACTCCGTCATCATCACTGGCATCGTCAACATCCGTTGCCCTGCCCACATCATCCAGCACCGCAGATGACAATGCATCTGGTCTCTTCGAACGCACAATCGTCCAGCCGTCATCAGGCTGTAGCTCCACAGACCCTTACCGCTCTTTTAAGGCCCGGTCTCACATCCTCAACATTCCGTACACGACTGTCTGCGGCCAAGGATGGCTATCCTCTGATCTAATTTCGATGTCTGTGGCTACACAGTCAGATTGCATCGAGTCTTGTTCCCAATACAATTCCGTCAAAGAGAGCAGCGATCGTATGTGTGTTGGAGCTGGCTTTATTCCGGCGTGGTGGAATCAGACGCTGGCCATGGTGCAAAGCAAGATTACTCCGTACAACTGCTTCCTCAAAACTAACACGAGCGGCATCGCAAGAAACAATGAGGATTTCGAAGTAATCGCAATATGTATGGAGGGTCAATGCGATAATATCGTGGGCTGAGACATGATGTTGCGGAGATTGTTTTCACGGTCTGCGTACGTGCCTACCATTGAGCTAAGTCGTATCATAACGATTAACGGAAAGTATTACAACCATTTCAATTCCGGAAAGTTAAGCATTTCTATTCTTCCCTGGCAATTGTGTATTGGCGGATTGATATGCAAAGCGCCTCGCGCTTACAATCCCTCACGTAAGACTGGCAGAAGATTCACTAAATGTGGCGCTGACACACAGTCTTTCAAGCACTTCGCGTTACCATGGAACATGACAAGACTTTGATCTCTGCATTATATGATTGACAACTTTTTTTCCCTGGGAAGGCTCCAAAGACCCGCCGCGCGGTCAAGTCCAAAGAGACGAGCAGCTGAAATAAATTTGACGAATGAGCTCCTCTCTCAAGATATCACTAGATCACTTCGCGGACCAAGTCAGATTGCAACACCATATCATTTCTACATATAGAAATAGACGTATCTAGCCTGGGACTCGTGGATACGATCGGTTTCGCATGTCGTCAGTCACGATGATGGCTGGGAGGTCTGGCTGGCGGTCTAGGATGATTCACAACACGAGATACGAGATTGGAAAACCACCTGCGATCGCAGGCTTCCTTGCATGGACATGTCAGGATCACGATTATGTTCTGCACCTTAGGCCTAATATCTGCACTATGATGATACTAATATCGCATGTTTACATGAGATCGTGTTAGAATCGCGCCTCCCTCTGATGACTCCCTATTCCCACTTCTCCCTTCGCGTGAGCATCTGCCTCTGTACCACTGACAAGTTTCAGCGGCCTGTACTCCGAGTCCCACATCTGCTCTCGGATCCACTCTTCTAGTTCACTATCGTCCGTCGGGATATTCTCCTCTTGTGCCAAGCCGTCCTGCACAGCCTTCTTGATGACATTCCTGGCAATCTGAACACTAATTTCCCGGACATCTTCTACATGCGGCAGAAGGCCCGAGCCGGAGCCGGTGACAACGGGTGCCACAGCTGCTAGTGCTTCAACGGCGGCAACGAGGAGTGCTGGCGTCACGAGGCGCGTTCGACTAAGTACAGCTCCGAGACCGATGCCAGGGAAGGTGACAGAGTTGTTACACTCAGCTGTGTAGTCTTAGCATGGGCCCTTGATGGGATGAAGTGCTAACTTACAAATTTCGTACTCCTTGCCATCGTGTTTGACTGGGTCGAAAGGCGAGCCTGTGGCAACCAGAACCTTGCCGTCGGTCCAGTCGTACAGGTCCTGCGGTTTAGCCTCATGCAACCTTGTGGGGTTGGACAGTGGGAATATTACTGGGCGGTCGACGTGTTTTGCCATCTCCCTGACTACGTCTTTTGTGAAAGCACCGGGCTTGGTCGATGTGCCAATCAGGACATGAGGCTTGACCTCCTTCACCACAGACAGAAGATCATTGTGACCTTTGCCTTCCCATTCGCTATCTTTGCGTGCGTATCCAGCTTGAGCTGGCGTAAGCTGATCCTTCTTGCCTTCCAATAGAAGGCCAAGCTTGTCCACGCACCTGAAAAGAATCAGTACGCTTGGAAGCAAGCCAGATATTATCACGGGTACTTACCAGATCTGTTCCCCTGCTTCCTCTTTCGATTTACCAGTCCTCTGCGAAATGGCGTCCTTGATCTGGTCCGCGATACCAGTGCCTGCGGTGCCAGCCCCAAACATTACAAACCGTGCCTCGTCCCACTTCACATCGCTGACCTTGAACGCGGCCATGATCGCAGCAAGAGTGACGCAGCCTGTGCCCTGAACATCATCGTTGAAACAGGCGATCTCTGGTGTGTACTTGTCAAGAATTCTCCTTGCGTTGTTCAAGCCAAAGTCTTCGAAGTGAATATACGCTTGGGGGTATTGCTTCCTCGCAGCTCTGACAAACGTGTCAACAAACTCGTCATACTTTTCGCCCGTCACACGGGGCTTACGCAGACCGAGATAGAGGTCGTCAGCGAGCAGCTCCTTGTTCTGGCAATGTGTTAGCAACACTACTCTTCCGACTACTTACTCAAATACTGACATCGGTTCCACAGTCCAGTACTACAGGAAGTGTGCGCGATGGATGAATGCCTGCGCATAATGTGTATATGACTAGCTTGGCCACACTGATGAGGATAGCACCAACTCCCTGATCACCAATACCCAAGATTTGCTGGCCATCGCTGACTACAATAACATCGATGTCTTCCGGATTACCCCATTGCCTGATGTCGTCTTCGATGCGGTCGATATCGCCTATATTCAAGAAACAGCCCTCAGGCTTCCTGAAAAGCCTCGAATAGTTGGCAATGGCTTCTCCCTCAGTAGGTGTGTAAATAATCGAGAACATCTCTTTCAAATGATCCAAAATCAGCCTATAGTACAGGACTTCGTTCTGTTCTTTCAGACTTGTCATGAACGTGTTCTTCGCAATGTCGCTGGTGCGTGACTTGTACTGTTCATAGGCTCGTCGAACCTGCTCGTCAAGGGTCTGGACATTATCTGGGATGAGTCCGTGCAATTTGAATGTTGCACGTTCCTCTGCTGTGAAGGCAGTGCCTTTGTTGAAATATGGGGTTCTAAGGAGTGCATTTCCCTGTGGGCTGGGATCAGCGAAAATGGGTGTGCTTCAAAACAGGCGCTGCTCACTGTCAAAGTAGTCTTCTGAGGCCCAGAAGTAGACAAAGGCAAGTGCCCAAACTTCTTGCTTTTCAGGTATTGTTTCGAGTGGGATGCCATGTTTGCGCCAACCTGGTAACCCTGGTACAGTGCTCCTGGGGTCTGCGATTGATGGGTGTAAGAACGAACTTGAGTGCTGGTGATCAGGCTCTTTACATATGGCAACATATCAGCATGTTGGATCTGATAGCGAAGCATTTGGCTTCTTCCGCAGGTTGCGAAAGCATGAAGCCTTCCAGGATCTGAACACGCATCCGTAAATTCGGCATGATGACGTCGTAGCTGCCCCCACCACCGCGACCTCCGCTCCGATCGTTTCGAACATCGTCGATGGATCTTACGCCCTGCAGAAGCGATCACTGCTCCATGCTGGACACTGCGCACTTAGATGAGATGCATTAACAAAACAATGATTTTTTTTAAGAGAGAAGTAAGCGCCGAGTGACTTACCAACTTACCGAAAGATTGTCGTGGCTGGCTGGCAGTTGAGGCAGGCGCAACTCCCGACGCAGGGCGCAACACCCAACATCGGCTAGTCTCGAAAAACATCTGCCCCTGCTCAACCTCCAATGCACCTCCAATTCACCTCCACTTCAGAAGATTCGGCAATGGCATCGTCTGTTTGCTTGTCTGAATTAAGCTTTACGTGGATCTTCCAGTGTCTTCACTCGGCCGCGCAGTGTCGAGATCTCCTTCCGACATCCCAGCAGTGTTCCTAGAGCAAGAAACCGGAACCCACCGGTTGTGTGCGCCAGATCTACATCAAGCCTCAAGAACGCCGGCGTCAACATCATGAAGCCAAGACCACAGCGAATCGATACTGAATGCATCCTCTGCTAGCAGGTGATCGATGGCAAAACATCAACTCCGGCTCACTGGGATGCATTGACGAAGGGTCTTTGCTGAGCATCGCCGGTGGAGATTCCAAGTTCTGGCTCGTTGTATGGCGCAAACATACCAACAATAAGGATGCTGACAATATAGAAAACCAGGACTTGCCATAAAGTCATACCTATAGCGTTCGGGATAATGACTTTGAGATTTGTGGTCTTTGCACCGGCAATGGCGACGACCTGAATGTTGGTATAGCTGTAAGCTGCCGAAATTGAGGAGCTCCAAAATTCCAGAGTTCTGCCAGTGTTTTCGGTACTAGAGATACGTTGAAGGGATTGAGGTTCTTCTAGTATTGGAATCCGATCCGATCTCCACTACGCGAACCTCCAAGGTCGACTACCAGACCGGCGATGAGGAGTACCACGATCAAAAGAAACTTGAGTAGTCCGAAGATCAGTTCACACTGTTTATGGTTAGCAGGATGAGATCACTCTCGGCGTCAAAGCTTACTTCGCGTGGTACCCTGGAGTAAGCCAGAAAAGTTTATACGCGGCCAGACAGAGCTGTAAGGTTATGGACTTACAATCGTGCCAGCGATTGCAATCACATTAATATGGCACCGCCTAAGGTCGCGTTTGACTTCGTGCATTGTGCCTATGGCTTAATCTTCGATATCTGACTTGGACGCAAAGTCTGGGGCCACTTGTGCCTCAAGTTTCTGTGGTAGGTCCATAATCAAGACTGCAAATGGAGGAAAGAAAACGAGAATGCTGGAGATAAATGGTCGAGACAGCGTTTGTGGTATACAAAGGTGAACTGCCTATAGTATATTCCTCGAAGCGGGGTTGCCGACCTTCAATTCAAGTCGATAGGAAAGCAGATCACTTCTATTGCTATGTCCTGGCGTTCCATTTGTAATCCTAACTCCAGTCAGCGATAGCTCAACGGGTAGGGAGGGGTCAGTGAGCACTAATCTGTACGGTAGATTGCCGGTGGCCCCACTTCAAGCGAAGTATTGGGTCATGAACATGAGACGTACTACTCATCACTCTCAGCATCACAGCGACCTTCCTTTACAATGTCAAACGATTCATTTCATTTGTACGACCTGCAGGTCGAGGTGGATTGTCCACCAGGAGAACGCATCTTGTATGGAGCGAAAGAAGGAGACTACTTTACCGTACAAGGGTAAATGTGCATCTACCAGATGGTCAGGGCATAAGTGTCTATATAGCAATAGCCTTGATGCAAGATTAAAATTGATGATGATCCAGCCGTAAAATCTGCAACAGATTCTGGAACAAACCCTAATCGCCCCAAATAATAATCATCCCGAAATACTTCCTTTGAGAGGGCGTCGAGTCAGCACCAAACAGCTACGGCGCAGACTTCCCAAGCCAATTTTCTGCTAGGAACCCTCCGCACAGAGTGCCATAAGTGAGCAGCTTCACACTGTGCCTTATGCAGACTTCGCCCAACTTAAAGCGCGGTCGCGCATCGATGCGGATGAATTGGACCTGATTGGTCACAACATCGATGTCGCTATCGATGACTTCTTGCAACCGTGCAGTATCTAGGTTGCAAATCCCAAGATGATACACTCCCTCATCCTCCTGTAGAATTTACAAGGCTTGGATGAGATGACAAGCGCTTCTGGACCGCAGTCGATGCCTACACAATATCCCTGTCAATCGCAGATAGCCTGCGGTCGAGCTCAACGGATGGGAGTACAGCGTTTTCAATGTTGAGTTCGATGGATTCGTCAACAATTCTTCCAATGATTGGAAAGCTTTCACAAATCATTCCACATCCTATGGCGGATCGTAGACGCTGCTGTGCCAACTTGAAATTCGACATTGGATTAATGCCTTCGGCCGTTGACAAACATAGCTCGTTGATGGGCTCACCGACTGTTTTCCTGGGATACAACTGGATATGCTCCTCGAGTATGTTTGTAATCCATAGTTCTGTTGTTAAGATGTCTATGATACGCTTCGGAATGCGTCCGCAGGAAGGTTTGCAATCATGGTATCGGTCATCATATGAACATGTGCCGTTTTGGTGTTCGAACTCGATATGAAGGCCATTGTGCTGGATGTATTGCGTTTCCACAGGCGTGCAGTAGATCTTCGTGCACTTGCTTGCCCTTTGTTTTTCCCTCAGGTCGGCTTTCAAGAACCGAAGAGGCGAGGGCACGTTGGCCTCTCACCGGCCAAAAAACCACCAGTGGGCCGAAGACGCATTACCGTGCCCGTGCACCTCGTGGGCCTGTTCAGCTCACGGGCCACCCCACCTTCTTTGAGCAATACTTTGCACCCCTATAACTCAACACCACAATGCCAGTAAAGGAAGCCCTTGCAGAGTTAGACAGTTTAAGACCAGGAGAACAGTTTTCGTACCGCGCTCTAGCCAAAAAACATGGCTGTTCTCGTACTACGTTGACGCGCCAACACAAGGGTCAAGCACCCCCGCGGGAAGATACTATCAACTCCCAACGTCTATTACACCCACGCGATGAGGCAGAGCTTGTAAAGTACATCAGAGGGCTTACAGAGAGACACTTAATGCCTACAAGGCAGATAATTATTAATTTCGCGACTCCTTTGTGTGCCTGGGAGCCATCTGATAGCTGGGTTACCCGCTTCCTCAGCCGTCACTTCGACACTCTCCTCACTGCCTGGTCCACCCCCATGGAATCTGTGCGTCACCAAGCTGACTCAGGTGAGAGATACAGGCAATACTTTGATCTTCTGCATCAAAAGATGGCTGAATACAAGGTGCTGCCTGAGAACATGTACAATATGGACGAAAAGGGGTTCATGATTGGGGTCATCTCAAGGATGAAGAGATGCTTTGATAGGGTGCTGTATGAGAAGAAGCAGAACAAGCAATCACAGCACGATGGCAATCGAGAGTGGGTGACGGTGCTAGCGACGATATGCGCAGATGGATCAACTCTTCCCCCAGGCATCATCTTTCCAGCAGCTGGTCTTGCAGTGCAGGCAAGCTGGGTACACAATATCGATCCAAGGAAGCAATCTATCCACTTCACAACGTCACCAAATGGATAGACAAACAACGATCTAGGGGTGGCGTGGCTAGAGCAGGTCTTTGATCGCTACACTAAGGCCAAAGCACGGAGAAGGTGGAGGTTACTGATCCTTGACGGCCACGGCAGCCACGTAACGAAGGACTTCATCAACTACTGCGACGAACAGAAGATTCTGCTGCTTATCTTCCCCCCTCACGCTACCCACACTCTCCAGCCATTAGACGTAGTCTGCTTCAAGTCACTGAGCCAGAACTACTCAACTGAGCTTGATACACACAACCACAGGACGCTGGGATGGCTGCCTGTTGATAAGGCTGATTTCTTCTCACTGTTCTGGCCTGCCTGGGTTAGCACCTTTACAGAATCGTTGGTGTTGACGGCCTTTGAAGCTACCCGAATACATCCCCCTAACGCCCCCCTCACCCCCGACTGGAAAAGCCGCTCTGCCTACACTCTCAGGCATCAAGACGATAGCCCGCAAGACACTGCGACACACACAACAGACCTGGTGGTCTGACAAGAAGACTAAGCTCTCGAAATGGTACAAGAGCTGGGACTTGGACTATGCACCACGCAGCAGTCCAAGGGAACTAGACCTACCAAGGGCCACGTTAGCCAGGCTCCTCTCCATCCAATCTAGGCATGGGGACTTTGCCTGGTATCACCGAATGTACAATCACAAGGATGCAAACCTTAGCTGCTCATGCGGGCGCGACAAGACGCCAGAGCACCTCGTGCTCTGCCGCAAGACCCGCGGGAGCTTTAGCAGATGGCCGCTGCGACCACTAATACTACCATCCAGCCAGGCTGATGGCCTAGCGTACACTGCAGCACTAGTGAAGGAGCCAGAGGCCTTTGACGCCTTTGTCAAACTTACACAGTACTTCACCAAGATCTGCCCCCGCTAGCTCCTGCAGCCCTGCAACAGCAGCAAACACCTGCACCAAGTTCTGCTAGGTCCAGCACAATCGATGCAACACTCTTCACCCCTCCACCCCTCCACCCCTCCACCCCTTCACCCCCTCCACTCACACGATGTCTCTTTCTCTCTCTCCTACGGCACATATATGCCTCAGAATGCAAGGAAATTACCCTAATATACATACATCGCTTAGCCTCCCCAACTGGACGGGGAGCTGTAGTTCTGAAATGGTAACAATACCCGCGCAGGCAGGAAATGCTTTCTAAGGTAGTGTATCAGCACTGTAATTCCATAGCTTAGCACGTCGTACATGCCCTTCGGGAGGCGAGATGATGGACTTATTCCACATCAACTAGACGAAAAATGAATACCAACCAACCAACCAACCAACCAATCCCCCTAACGCCAACGTTATCCTTGAGCATTTCAGAACACCAACACCCTCACCTATCAGGACACCTCCAGAGCAAATAAGACCTGCTGCTGCACCTATTGAGCCTAACTGGCTAAAGGCAAAGACGTTGCTTCGAAGTACAGTAAAGGATTATCGCAGTGCTGAGGCTGGGGCATTAGAACAGGAGATTCACTAGCTCCATGTTCAAAATGAGCTTATTTTACATGAGCTACAAGGTATCAAGCAAAGTATAGAGGATAAGAAGAGGAAGAAGGCAAAGCAGAAAGTACTTCCTCTGTACTTACACACCTTGAATCGGCAGGGGGGCGCTGTGTGGTGGAGTCCTCATTCAAAGCGTGAAGCTGATGTGCGCGACGCTGCAATTGAGGAGTACAACCTAGAACAAGAGGCAGCAAAGAAGACTAGGCAAGAGTTACAGCACCAGGCTAGGCTTCTCAAGGAGAAGGAAAAGCAGGAGAAGCGTGTGGCGAGAGAGGAAGCCGAGGAGAGGCGTGAGAAGGAGAAGGCTGAAGAACGCGCAGCAATTGACGCTCGGAAAGCAGAGAGAGAGCGTCAAAAACAAGCTCGCGACGCTCAGCAAAGTACTCAATTGCCTACCCAAGGCAAGCGTAAGGCTCCACGTCAGTTGCAACTAAAAACAAAGAAGAAGCATTGTAGTACTGCTGGGCGTAGTTAGGGGGTGGCTCATAGGCCTTCCCCAGCATCTCCGGCTACATACAACAGCCGCGGCCGCAAAATTGCTCCACCAAAAAGATATGAGTAGCAGGCATCGTCGCATAGGTATATAGATCACAGCACCAAAAAATCATATCAATTTAGCTATTGTACGTGGCTCAATAACCTCAATTCTGTGAGTTGCAAAAGATGGTGGGGTGGCCCGTGAGCTGAACAGGCCCACGAGGTGCACGGGCACGGTAGCCTGGTCCGAGGAGGTTGATGTCAGCGTTCACGTAATTCAAGTATCATTTCAGCTTGCTCTTTGGAGCGGGAGTGCTCAGCACTGTGCACAATGTCGAGCTAGTGAAGTAGCGCCGTCCGCAAGAGCAGTCGTATTCAGGAAATGCGGTACGCAGGACGTGTCTTCACAATGCGCAGACACATCGGCAAATTTGGGCGAAAGGCTGTGCAAGGATTTAGAAGAAAACGGAAGCTGAATTTGAGTCCGAAGCGCCGAGGCTACGTAGACAGAAAGAGCTCGAGCTTAAAGCAGCTAGCGCGAAGGATCTTAGCCCTTAACGCCCAACGGCCATTGGGACTCCAACATGCACAACATGACCCTTGCGTCGGAAACCCCAGCGACTGATCATACTGCCTCGTAATGATAGGAGATGATGAGATGCTTATCTCTCAGCTTCCCAAAGCCGCGTAGGTCCATGGACAACTTCACAAGTCGCGTGCAACTGATCGTTTGCAAGTGGGAACGCACGTCGCAGTGTCGTAAAGTCAAAATGAAGTGTCAAAAGATGTGCAAAGATATGGGATGTGTCAGATGCACAAGGAAGTCGTCACAGTGTGACTTTCGTGGAAACCGACGCGGTCGAAAACACGGCTTCAAGCTAGTCGAGCGTGAGAGTGGCACACCCCTCTTACTGATGCGAATTAAGACTACCACAATCAGCTTTCGAAAACCAAAATCTTGCTGTATTCATAGCAGGTAGCGAGAAAGGATACAGACGACACTCCGAAACTCCAGATTCACGACATCGATAAGCTGACTGTGAAACTATGACAAGACAGCTTTCAAATGGATCGAGAGCTCTACCCGACGCTCGAATATCAAGCTCTCGGCCGCCTTATATTTTCTCACAGGGGCAGTATTCCGGGGAAGAATTCCTGGGCGCAAAACAATGGCTTTCGGCCTTCTGACATCTTAAGCTGGCAGGCTACGAGAGGAGTCTTTTCTAGGCAAGCCATCCTACGCACTTGAGCATGGAGATCCCTTTCAGAGAGCTTTGTCGAGCGCCTCTGGTGATGACCCCATCGATATGGGTATGGTCGACCGTCATGTTGCTACAACGATATTTGATGGCTTTATAAAAACGTCTGAACCCGTTCGTCAGCCAACTAGATCCTTTCCTCCATACGTTGGGGTTTGTTTAGGATACATCTTCCTTCCTCCTGTCCGTTGTTCTGGCAGCATCAGCGAAGCTGTTGCACCCCTCCTTCTATTGCGATTTGCTCGCTCATGCTGATGGACTCTTCATGAGGGAATTTTGCCGCAGTTCGGAATAAGCAGAGACCATCCAAGCAATATTCATCCTTACCTACTGGCAGAAGCCAGATGATAGCCGGGTGTGGCTCTCTGTAGGTCATGCTATCAGAATGGCCTTCCAGTTTCGCTGACACCAACTTTGGACGACTGCTCTTCTTCACTGCGCCACTGCGCCACTACGCGCATCAATGAGGCTGAAGGACATCGTGATCCCAGTAGACACGAGCTGCTCGCTGCAAGCCGCGTTCCTTGAAAATGTTCTTGTGGAGCACGAATCGATAAAAGAGCGACGTACTCCCCCACGCGCAGACGTACAAATCGCAGCGCCAGCCGTGGCACACAACCTCGCAAACAGCATTTGATGATGCGCAAATCCTAGAATCAGCCGATACCATCTCGGCATGTGCCGATCGGCACGCTGGAAACTTCTCAACACAAGACCCATCAAGCTTTGGTCTAGATTTCGCCAACGACCAGGTTAGGGCTCTCATATTCGCTAACCCCGGGTTTAATGTCGACCAAGGCGCATTTGTTGTCCCAAATTAAGCTTGTGCATCCGTGCCATCAATTTTTCTATGTCAAAAATGTTAGAGTAGCTCTCACCGATGATAATCAGACCTGTCACGCAAACACGTATTTTTCTCATCATCGGTCCAGTATTCAATCAAACAACATGACATCGCAATGACTTGAGTTTTGACCATATCAATTCGTCTACCAATTGTTCGTCAAAATCTTCCCGTCCTTCCGATTGATCATCTCAGTCACTGGGCGGAGCTCGTCCTGCTTGCCGCCAAACTCCATACCATGTCGCATGATCTGTCGAAAATTCTTTCCTGGTGAGATCTTTCCTAAGACGTATCCTTCTCGAGTCTCGACACGATCCGGCACGGGGATACTGCGACCCACGATGGCCTCCATACCTTGCCAAGCAAATGTTATAGCCTCCTTGGCGTCACCGGGAATACCAGCTTCGTCCAGCATCATAATCTTAGTGTCCGGAAACGACTTCTGCAGGTATGCCACGATATTGGGATTCTTGGCACCTCCACCACACATGAAAATTTCAGCCAGAGGTCCGTACTGGGTAGGCATGTATCGTTTGTAGTGATCGACGATGGCCTGCGCGGTGATGCGCGTGATCGTGGCGACAATATCGTTCTGGGACAGATTCTTGGCAAGACCAATCTTGATGAGGTCGTCGGCGATTGTGTCACGGAACACCTCACGACCTGTGGTCTTGGGTGGCTCCACGGCGAAGTAAGGGTGCGCAGTCAAAAAGTCATCGACCATCTTCTGGTTTACTGTTCCGGCCGCACCCATTTCACCATCCTTGTCGTACTCCATCTGGCCACCCGTAAAGTGCCTGACAGCTGCGTCGATGAAGACATTGCCCGGACCTGTATCAAAGTCGAAAAATTCCGGGTTGAGCCTTCCGTCTCGATCGGGCGGAATGAAGCAAACGTTGGCAATCCCGCCGATGTTCTGGCATGCACGGAGTTTCGTAGGATGATGGAGCAGCAGCGAATCGAAGAAACCTATGAGCGGCGCGCCTTGTCTTCCAGCAGCTTGGTCTGACACGCGGAAGTCCGTGACCGAGGTTATGCCTGTCCTCGCCGAGAGGAATGTTCCTTCCGCCATCGTGAGTGCAGACTTGGTATGGCCTTCTTCAGGCATGCTCAGTAGCCATATTGTCTGACCATGCGATCCGATGACATCAATTTCGGAAAGAGCGACGTTATGCTTTGAAGCGAAGTCAATCGCAGCGGCTGCGAAAGTCTCACCAAGAAGAACATTCACTTCTGACAGCTCTTCAGGGGTCGTACGGTTGTGATAGATCATTGTCATGATTCGCTTTTTGATGGAAGGCTCCAAAGGAATCTCGTCGTAGGTCAAGAGCTCGAAGTTCATGGGAGACGTAGGCGAATCCTGACGGAATCGACAAAGGGCGCAATCGATGCCATCCATGGAGGTTCCGGAGTTCATGCCCAGCACTGTCATGTCCAGAGAATTGCTGCGCTCTTCGCCATTGCAATTTTGCGCGTTGAGTCCATCCATCTTGTGTCCATGCTCTCCGGAGACTGTGTCGCTCATGGAAGGGCTCATCTTGGGCTCTGTTACTAGGTTCGGTTGTGGAGGAGTGAGTCAGCTCGGCTGGAGGCTGTTGCATATATATACCTAGATTCAACGGCAAACTAGAACCTCATGGGAGATCTATACATGAATTACAGACTTGTGTGGTTCCCATGGTCATTTCTTTGCCACTGAACGGGCATAGCATGGGCACGGGTAGACCTCGGTACTAGTTTCGCCTAAAAGCCTAAAAGCATACGATATCTCTGCGTTCGTCTCCCATCATGGCTCACCCATGACAACCCCAGAAGGACCCCAGAAACGTCGTCGCGTCACTCAGGCGTGCGACTACTGCCACCGAAGGAGCATCCGCTGTCGTCCCGCTGATGGAGATTCAGAGCAGAGGTGTGTCAACTGCATCGATTTTGGTCAGCCCTGCACGCGCGATCGAACAGTAAGGCGCCGTGGTGCCAAACCCAGACATGAGAACACGTCGCTATCTACACCAGATGCTATGAGAGCCTCAGCCTCTACTGGTTTGAGTCCACAGATATCTGAAGTCTTGGTCTCGGTCACATCATCTTGGACCGCACCCTCAGTGGCCAGTCAGGCCCTTGTTGTTGATCTCATTGAGATCTATTTCGAGGTAGTCTACCCCATCTTCCCACTATTTCACAGGTCAAGCTTCCTGCGAAAGATTTCGCGAGGCGAATATACCAGCGACCGGGAATTGTTTGCTGTCACGATGGCGGCATGCGCCCTCAGCTCTGCGAGGGTGACTGACAACGCTCTCACGAACACGGCTTGGGATCGCAACAGCCTGCTGAGCACGTCCTCCGTTGCGTTCCACGACGCCGCAGTCAGCGCCTTACCAACAACAGAGACGCCTCAACAGAGCTTGAACTTGATGCGCACTTATGCCTTATTGTCCCTCGCTGCTATTCAGAATGGCAAATCGCGAGACATGCAGGCTTATCTTGGTCGTTATCATGCCCTTGTGGCTATGGACGGACTGCATGACGAGGTCAATTGGCCGCGGGATCTCACGATCGTCGAGCTTGAGGAACGTCGCCGCCTGGTACGTACATCACCTCGAAGTGCTCTCAAGGTCTCTAACCCTGTCAGTACTGGTCAATGTATACGCTCGACATATTTTCCTGCATCGTATTTAACAGCATGATCAGGAGTCGAGACCGCCAGTCTAATGTTCGGTATCCTACCGAGATTGACGATGCGTTCTTCGACGATACTGGTTACAGAAGCGAACCACGATCGACGCACAACGTGTCCAGTCCGTCGAGCGTTATTTCGCCTGACAGTTGGCTCCACGGCTACAACATCGTAACCGACTTATGGCGGCTGCTAGAATACGTGACGATGAAGCTGCACAGCCACGCCTCGGAAGATCGGCCGTTTCTCGAAGTGATAGCTGACTTTGGTGTGTCACCCTCTGCGACAACGCTCCAAGCAAAAATTGATCGCATTTACTACCGTCTGCCACATCACTTCCTGGTCATTGGTGAGATGACTGGCGACAAAACCAAAGATCTTTTTGGCTTCCAGGCTGCGAACATCACTGCGACCGTACAGCTTTTGCGCATGGCTCTTCTGGCTTCGGAGAAGAACACAATTGACCAACGTTGTCAAGTTGTTAGCGAAGTTGTTGACGCCTTCATACAGATACCAAGATTGTATCTTTGCGCCATTAGCTCACCACTGTTGCATCACCTAAGCGGCATTGGCTCCATTCTTGGCGGAGTGCTTCAGGAGTCTCTGAGCAATTACCAATACCAACAAGTGCGCACAGTCCTGCTCTCACTGGCACAGCTATTGGAAAACTTGGAGGTTGGTGCGCACTCAGTTCACTGTGCGCAGAAGCTGAGGGATCTGGTGTTGCGTATCGACGATCACATGGCTTCGCGAACTGGAAGAGGATTTGTCTCCACCAAGGATGTCTCAGTTTCCCCCCACGGAGTTCAGTTGCCGGAAGACTTCTTGTCAGAATGGCCTTGGAAGACTAGTTTCGTGTAATAGCGTTCATTCAATGTATCATGCACCATGCCGTAACGAAAGAGCAATTGAATTTTGCACAAAATTCCAGCAGCTCTGAATGACTACCCAATCCGCCGTCGACGCAAGACGCCTCCGCCGCATGCAGGGGAAATCAAGGTAAGAGGGTCGGTGGAATGTTTGGGCCTGCATGACATGGGAATGGGCCCGCCACTAGCGGCTCCGCGGAGCGTGTCATGTTTACTTGTGGTTGTTGTTCAAGCATTTAAGCTTTTAGCCGCTTAGACGCTTTCGACATCAATGGTCGCGGATTACCGGCAGCAACAACAATGCCGAAAACCAACCCCAGCTTACCCCGGATCTCCATACTATGTCGCGAGAACAGTTCGGCGAGAATAGTTCGGCGAGCACAGCTCGGACATCACTATAAGACGATGGAGAACGCTGTTTTCAAAAAGACATTACGATTCGGAAACTCGCCCTTCAGATCACACCTTCACCAACATGCCCAGCTTCCAACCATGGCGTCGGGTCCCAGGACGAGTGCTTATGTTCCTTCTCAATGCATTCATATTTGTTGCCCTGATTTTTGAGGGATACAACCAGGGCGTTCTCGGCACAGTATCTGGCACTCCAGGTTTCATCGAGATGGCAGACATCGGCTCAGCTGGCATCGTCACCAATTCGACCAAGCAAGGTGGTCTCGCGGCTGCATACTACTTTGGAGCCCTGTTTGGAGCATTCATTGGCGGCTGGGTCGGAGATAAATACGGCAGGAAAGTTGGAGTCTTCCTCGGCGCCTGGCAGGGTCTCATCGGAGGAGCTCTCCAGGCTGGGAGTGTCAACTCTGACATGTTCATATGCGCTCGTGTCCTAACTGGTCTCGGAATGGGATTTGTTATGGCCATTGTACCCCCCTGGGTCTCGGAGCTTTCCCAAGCCCACGATCGTGGATCCAACTTCTCGGCCATCTTCATCGCCAATTTCCTCGGCGTCACCATCGCCAACTGGATCAACTTCGGCGTTCGAAGCTCTGGGACACAGTTCAGATGGCGCTTCCCGCTCGCCTTCATGTGCGTCCCAGTCTTCATCAACGCTGTCACGGTCATGTTCCTCCCTGAGTCGCCACGCTGGCTGATGGCACACGACCGGAGGGACGAAGCTGTAGAAATCCTTTGCAAGGTACGCGGTGACATAATGCTCACCGATCCATCAATTCAGGATGAGCTTGAACAGCTGCACGCAATTGTTGAGGCTTCCAAGCACCCACGCAACAGCTACATCAACTTATTTCTCTGCGGTCGTCACTCTGGGTCTCTCCATCTTGGCCGTCGCGCAATGCTTGGGTTTGCGCTTCAGCAGATCCAACAATGGTGCGGAATTGTCGCCATTGTGACTTGGAGCAGCCGTCTCTTCGCACTAGCAGGCTTCGATGAGGTCAAATCGCTGTGGATGGCCGGACTAGTCAACACACTTGGCATCTTTGGCACAGCTGCCGCTGGTCTGATCATCGATCGCATTGGTCGTCGTATGAGCCTGCTAGTGTCA
Source organism: Didymella arachidicola (assembly GCA_016630955.3). NCBI lineage: Eukaryota > Fungi > Ascomycota > Dothideomycetes > Pleosporales > Didymellaceae > Didymella > Didymella arachidicola. The sequence goes on from CM049992.1 coordinate 1,873,550, forward strand.
TTTGTCATTCAAGGCATTGCACTATTCATCGTGGCAGGACTTATCAAGTCATCCGAGGACTACGCAGAAACTAACCTCAGAAAATCAGAGATGCTCGGTCAAGGCGCAGCATCATTCGTCTTCATCTACCTCTGGTTCTTCTGCATGTTTAACATTGTTCCATCCTGGCTGTATGGGACAGAAATCTGGCCACAGGATGTCCGTGCAAAGGGCTACTCCTTTACTATTCTTGGCTGGGCGGTTGGGTGCGGTATGACTACGTTCCTCATTCCGACCATGCTGTCCAAGATCGGATGGTACACTTTCATCTTCTTCGGTGTTATGAACGCCGCCGTCTTGCCAATCATCTACTGTTTTTATGTGGAACCGGCAGGACGCAGTTTGGAGGAGGTCAATCTCCTCTTCACAAGCGACAGCCCTTTTGTCAAACGCAACGTTGAGGAGTACCAAAGAAGAGTCGCTGCTGCTGGTGGAAATACTGCTGTTGCCGCACGCAGGCTTATGGAAGAAGTGGAAGGAATCTTCACGAGCGATGAGGAGGTGCTTGATAAAAATAGCAAGCTTAAGGTGGAAGACGTTGAGATGTCATAGTTAGAAATAACCCTCGATCGTTAGCCCACGTTGTAGATCTGGCTTTGTATCTGTAAAAAGTACTGTTTATTGTCACCTTTGTCGTATGAAAATTCTATGCATTGGAAACACCTATACCCTATCAACCATAAAAGCTCAGCGTCCACAATCGCCCCAAAATTAATTCCATGGCATCTAAAAACTCGTACCTCGTGCCTGAACCTTAGTGCAGAGCACCATGGCTTCCACCGAGACTTCACCGCTCTCACACATCTATTCGATCATGACGTCGAAACAAGTACTCCACCTAGGCTTACCCCCATACTCCCACACCCATACCATCATGTGTCTTCCACTCTCCATCTCCTTCGGCATATTAACCGTCATCCAATTGCCTTTATCCAGCAAGCCCTGAGTCGGGCTCTTAACATTTGGGTCATCAGGCCAAATGAATGCTTCCTCAGCGAATCCAATTTCCCCGAGCTTATTCTTCTCGGTGAGCTCCTTTATATCCTCAATTTCTGCCTCTTTCTTTCCCTTCCAATACACAACACTCTTCCCCGGATCTCCACCGTCTACATTCGCGCCCCTGGAATGCCCGTTTCCTCCGAACATCAGCTTGATGCTGCCACCTGGCTTCGCAGTCGCCATCACTGCGTTCTCCTCAATGAAGTACGTTGGGCTGCGCTGACTGGGGTGGCAAGCATGCGTGTCACCCTTAAACTCTTGAGCCGCGATATCCCAGAGGTAGTTGCTTGATTCATCGATCCAGTTCCCGGGGTTGTGCTTTGCGCGCGGCCAGCCGTTACAGAAAACTGCGAGTCCTGGGGCGAAAGTATCGACGAAGAGATCGCCAGGCTTTTCGTGCTCGGTTGCGTTGCCTTTCATCCATTCCAGGATGAGCTTGTTGTCTTGGTCTGTGCAGCCCAGCCAGGAGTGTGCGGTAACGAGGGCAGTGCTGCCAAGAAGAAGGGAGACTGAGCGGACCATGTTTGCTGATAATGTTGTGATGAGTGTAGAGGCTGGCTCAATCTGTTCTGGTGGTTTCTGATCGAATTTCCCTTGCCTTTAATGCCATTCTGCTGCTGCGTTACACACTGCGTAGAGGATGGTGGCTGCTCACGGACTTCGCAATTCGGACATTGAGGCGGACAACGCTTGTTAGCCTGACGGTACCATGACGTTTGAGCACCCAATGTTCTAAATACTTTTTTACCTATTGAACTCGCAGTTTTCGGAGTCCAGCTCACGGGCTGAATGTCTTGCACTTATGGCTCCGCCCGATCAGTGCCCATGGCCAAGCAGATTCTGCCAGCTGACCGACCTGATAATAATATTCAGTAGCCCTTTCATGCGGGGGAGTCTTGGATCTTACTAAAACCTGTTAACATTTATCCGTTGTCAGGACTTTGACCAACGTGCGCAGCGATCTTCATAGCTCAGGCACTAGCTATCCATAAGCATTGTTTGGCCCTGAATCGCGCTGCTAGGAATGCTTATGCGCATCATGGGCTACTCAGAAGGGCTCAATGTTGAGGTTCAGGCATCAAAACGGCACACTTTTGCATGTTTGCCTGTGAATAGGCTGATGCTTGGTGTCCGACGCGTTACTCGAAGTCCGGCCAAGTAGTAGTCGCAGCAAGATTTACTCCACAAAAGGTAAAATGGGAGAAACCATATAAGCCGCCACTAATCGGGGATCAGTCTCGGAGTCATAGGTCGTCGAGGCGGTGGGGGCCCTGCAACTCGGAACATAGAACCAGGTTTTTTTTTTTCGAAAGTTCATACATCTCATTGTAACTGCACAGATCTATGCAATTGCTAGTCACACTGGGCTCGGCCTTCTGGCAGGTGCGGATCGTTGGTGCGAACGGCCCTAGGCGCGAGACGGATGTGACCAACCGTCAACATGTGGCCTAAGACATTAGTTTGCCTGGGCAAGAAGCTTTGTTGGACTACGAATAGTGCGAAACCAACTAACGTAGGTGGCAAGCGAGCTGCGCACGCAAGCGAGCTGCGCACCCCACCAAACTTGCCCACCTCTTTCATCTTAACGTACAATGGCTCAACGCAGTGCTACTCAGATAACCTCAAATGAAGCAGATATTCAGCTTGCTATCTTGTCTGTTACTTCTGGTCAATTACACGCTAATCGACGCGCTGCTAAAACCTACAACGTTGCTGAATCTACACTGCGCAGCCGACGCGCTAGTGTACCTGCCCGACGCGATTGCCAGCCTAACTCAAGGAAGCTCACCCAGGTAGAAGAGGAGGTGATTGTTACCCATATACTTGACCTTGACTTGCGTGGGTTTGCGCCTACGTACGCAGCTGTACGTGATATGGCTAATAGACTGCTGGCTGCGCGCAGCGCTGGTGAGGTTGGGCAGAAGTGGCCTGCCAACTTTGTTAAGCGTACACACAGTCTTACGACGCGTTTTAATCGCGCATATGATAGGCAGAGAGCTCTGTGTGAAGATCCAGTCTTAATCAAGAAGTGGTTCGAGCTGGTAGAGCAGACAAAGATCAAGTACGGCATCTGTGATGATGACGTCTGGAACTTTGACGAGGCAGGCTTTATGATGGGCAAGATCACGACGCAGCTTGTCGTGACAGGGTCAGAGAGAAGAGGCTGGCCAAAGGCTCTTCAGCCTGGCAATCGTGAGTGGGCAACGTTGATTGCTGGTATCAATGCTGCTGGCTGGTCTATCCCACCATTCATCATCTTGACTGGCCAGTATCACCTCTCTGCCTGGTATAAGGACGCAGCAATCCCACGCGACTGGGCGATCGCAGTCAGCGACAACGGCTGGACTACCAACGAGCTAGGAGTAGAGTGGCTAGAGCACTTCAACGCTCATACAAAGGCTCGTACAGTAGGAGCACGTCGGCTGCTCATCCTTGATGGCCATGAGAGTCACCACTCTCTTAAGTTCCAGGAGATCTGCAAGGAGAACAACATCTACACGCTCTGCATGCCGCTTTACTTATCTCATCTTCTCCAGCCTCTTGACGTTGGCTGCTTCTCGCCATTGAAGCGCGCGTACAGCCGTGAGATTGAGAGCCTGATCCGCGACCATATCAACCACATCACCAAGCTTGAGTTCCTCCCAGCTATCAAGGCAGCGTACGATCGATCGTTTACACCAGCCAATATACGATCAGCTTTTCAAGGAGCAGGTCTTGTCCCACACCAGCCAGACGCAGTCCTATCAAAGCTTGACGTGCAGCTGCGTACGCCGACTCCACCAGCAGCTCTGATCAACACTCTGTGGGAGGCTCGTACACCAAGCAACATACGTGAGCTTGAAGCTCAGTCAACGCTTATACGTGAGCGTGTACGCAAGCACAAGAGCTCGTCGCCAGCCTCAATTATTGAAGCAATTGACCAGCTCAAGAAGGGGGCAGAGGTGATGATGCTGTCTGCTGAGCTAATGCGCGATCGGATTACCAGCCTTAAGAAGGCTAATAAGGCAGCGTCTGAGCGTAAACAACGCAAGAAAAAGCGTACACAACATCAAGGAGTGTTAACACAGGGAGCTGGAGAGGATATACTCACCCAACGTAAGGCTAAGCAGCAGATTGACTGTGAGGAGCGTCAGAGAGGAGAGCAATCAGGCGTTAGTCGTCAGTCTCTTGCGCGCTGCAAGAGGTGTAGAGAGCGTGGTCAGAACTCACGTACGTGTAAGAAAGAGCCTATAGCTACTACTTAATCTGTTATGTTAATAGCTATCTATTATTTTATTGCGTTGTTGAGATACACGTCTGCAGAGGTGCTTAAGTTTGGTGTGGTGCGTCGCTCGCTTGTACGCGTCGCTCGCTTGTAAACTACGTTATGTGAATGATGCGCAGTCATGCGTATTATGTATTTTTCATTGTTGTCAATCTGTTCTCCAAGTGAACGCCCCGCTGGAAGGATATATCTCGAGGCCTCCACAATGCCTACGCAAAGACACTGTGCCCCATTCGTAACGTCATCGATAATCACTATAGGCTCTCCCTCGTGCTTACTTCCCATTGCAAGAACTTAACATTTGCTTGGTACAATTCGTTGCTGTAATAGCCGCCGCCAATGGCATAGTCCAGTAGGAGTCTAGCGAAGCCGTCATCCTGCCGTCTCAGGAAACGGCAAAACTCTTCATCGTTTTTTCCAAGGAGATACTGAACAAAGCTTGCATTCATGACGAAGTTGGGGCCGTGCGCGATATCCTCGACGTCCTTGAGGGAAGGACTCACAATGAATGCCAAGATTGGCGAAAGAGACGTTGCCTTTGAAGGGTCGAGTATCGAGGCGAGATAGGCGAAGATTATTGGGTTGTTGACGTCGGGAGAGCAGAGTGACTTTTGAAGTTGGCGTTCTCGATCCTGACTTAGGCGGATATCGCACAGAATGATGAGGGTCTTGCATCCAACGAGCTGGCGATTGAGTCGGTAGATCTCGTTCCCTGCCTGCGGTCCGTTCCGCTCGTTTAACCCTTCTCGCACCAAGGTGATGTCGATCTTGATGGCTGGATCAGCATTGGCCGCGATCAGGTGTCGATTTAGATAAGCGACAAAATGATTGCGCAAACTGTGGGTGGCCGTGGGAACATAGTCGGATATAACGGCAACTGCAAAGTTGTCTGCTGCGCTCTGATTGCTTGCTGGTGTCGTCGTGGTATGTTGCGCAGCCTTGGACCCGAGGCCATGGGCAATGAAGGCCATAGCGCAGTCCGTGCCGAAACGGTGCGCTAGCCTGTCATCCCCGAAGACATAGCGTTGGTAATCCTTGATGTTGAATGGGAAAATCACCTCATCTTCCCCTTGAATTTGGTGGAGGGCAAAGACATTGTCAACCATCGAGCTGCAGCAGCTCCGCTCAGGCGTGGAACTGGAAGCATTGAAGGAGCAATGGGTGGGAATTTGAGAAACATTCAAAGGGCTCTTGGCGTCTACTGTGTAGCGGATGCACCTGCAATCGCTTTACACAGCCCCGTCACGTGAACACTATGCCTTGAAAATGTATGCAGATCTCCATGAGAAAATGCCGCAAGACACGCAACTTCTTGACCCTTCCACGGATCGTACCTGAAAATGTTGTAGCGGTAGGAACATAATTACTCTTTGTCCTGCGGATCACGTCTCCTCAGCTCGGTAGTCGAGGTCAGGCGCAGCTCATAGGCCCTTGGTAACTTAACCAAACGTAAATATGGCCTTGAGTGGGACGTGAAATCGTAGAGTTTCCATGATGCCGTCACTGTCAAAAGCCAAACAGCGGTGACGTTGAGGGTTGCAGTACCGTCCTTGTGGGTACCGGCAACTGCCAGAAAGCTTCGAATCGGTCCAAACGCACGGGCCTCGCGAACGTGAGTTGACCGGCGCCAACAGAGATCTTGCACAGTTTCGCGCCTAACGATGAGTTTGGGATTCACCTTCGGTGTCGCCCGCACCACCCGGTGTACACTTCCGAGCTCACGACGAACAAGCAAAGCGCTGTGAATGTCCATTAGAATCTCCCACGATAGTTACATCTACGTGCTTGTCGAGTTCCCATCTGAGCAATTGCGGATGCAACAAGCGGGCAAGCATGCTGCATGCGAATTGCGCAGCCAAGCCTGGCAGCGGAAAGCTTGCAAGATGTGCCGCGAACCCTTTGCCGATCTCACTGCTGTAGTCGGCCCTTGAACCACACTTCAATTTGGACCTGTGCAACCCCTTTCTTCGCGGCAGAGATAATGGTGTCCACAATGGGTGCCGTGTGTGCTTCCTTTGCTGACGCGAGGAAGATGGCCCGACTGACTTCGCCACCACCATCCGTCCAACCTGCCTTGAAGTTGCTCTCCAGCTCTCGAATTGGATCGACGAACACTTCGTGGGAGCCCCACCAGACAAACACGTCGCTAACAACCTGATGCATGCCATGCCACCAAGACGAAGAATTGAGACAAGGTTCGGTCCAAGCATTTCCAGATACCGGACCTGGATCAGACTCTGGATTAGAAGTGTTTGCTTTTCCCAAAAACATCGCGCTCCATTTGCGAAGTGCTAAGGGTGTAAGCAGATCCACGGTCGCGTTGCTGCTAAAGCTGGGGTAATCGGTTCGAAACCCTACCCAAGGGCTTATGAGCAGGGCACCTCCCAGTGGACGCTCGAGTTGCAAAGTGAAGACATCTGGATGAGGGTGCAGCATGTGCGACAATAGCGAGAGAACCAGATTACCCCCTGCAGAGTCGCCGGCAACGAAGATATCTGACGCAGAGCGGCCAGTATCACGAACAAGATGCGCAATGACCACTGCAGCTTCCCTCAGCTGCGTAGGATAGACAGATTCAGGTACTAAAGTGTAAGCCAACATCAGAACCGAGACAGATGTCTTGCTTCTGTCACTGTTCAGATCTTTCACGAGTCTGGGGAGATAGCGAAAGGTGCCCTCGTTCGCTGGCTGGGTGTATCCACCACCGTGGCAGTAGACGATGACAGCTTTTGCGTCCGGATCACCTATCCAATGCGCAACGGCTCGTCCGTTTTCCGTGTCGAGTCTCAGCGTCTTGGGTTCCAGGCCACGACGCCTGCAATACGACTTCACGTAGCCGTCGCTCGTTTGTGCAATCAAGTATCTGGAGTCTGCGATCGTAAGACGGTCCATCATGCTACGTATAGCAGCATTGAGAACGTCTGCGTGCAGTGTTGGCGCTCGTACGGCACGGAAAGGGTATGTGACGAGTCGAAAAATTGCCGCAAAAGCTAGTCACTCATCAGCGCATTTACAGATCTGCATGGTCCAGGTGGTCTTCACCAGCTTTCACGATCAATGACGCAATGCGGAGATAGTTTGCTGAGCCGGCCGTTGCCATACTCGATATGTTGGCAGACATAGAAACTAGAAAGAGGTGAACATCGCCCAGTACAGCGTAGTGCGAATGCCTTCGTGGACCAACAGCATCGGCTCAGCGGCGCTGAACTCGTGACTTGCCAAGGTGGTCGAAAACGTGTGGCAGGTGCGATGTTTGCCAAGGCTTCGCGGGGCACCGCGTCCATACCGCTTCTGCACCCGATCCTTGTCAAGACAGGCCCAATCTCGCGCCTTACACTCTGACAGTTGACTGCGGGTGCTTGCGAAGCGAGTCTGTCCCGCGCCCCGCGGAAGAGCTGCAAAACACCATCCTCTTCCCTAGTCACGAGCGCATGATCAAGTGCCAGTGCGGTTCCTGTATAGAAACAGGATGAGAGCATTACTTGATCAGAATGATCAGGCTGTTCACCTTCGCCAGCGTGGAGCTTTGACGGGGTCACATGAGCGTTCCCATAAGCTGACAGACATAGGAGGCGTCAAGCATGGACGCTCAGCCTCATGCATGCATGCGATGACGCAAGCGAGCTGACAGCAGGCTGTGATCTGTCTGAAGCCTTTTTATACTCAAGTAACTGCACTGTACCTCTAACCATACTCTCAGCATGTGGGAGCCTTTCGGAACGGTGCCCGCTAATAGTACGGCTTATTGGAGAAGTAGTCCCAATGGAAGGGGCACATACACTATACTTTCATCGTGTATCATCACCCTGACGCTTTGTGTATATACTTCACTCCATCTTGATATTCCTGGGCCTGGCAAAGTAGGTATCCGCCACCACTGGCGCAGGAAGATTCACTGGGTCCTCATTGGTCTTGTCGCACCCGAGATAGTAAGTCATTTCTCGGTCTTAGATCTCGCCCGTGCTAACATGACCCAGGTGGCTGCCTGGTCATTCCACGATTGGCTTCACGTGAGAATACATGCAAAGGAAATGAAAGATTTCCTGAAGCCGCTTCAAGCAGCGTTAGAACCGGAGAAGACATTATGCGACGCAACCGAACCAACGTGTCAAAAGTCATTGGTAGATGGACCGTCCGTCTCGGGAAGACACGTGGATGTCGACTTGGAAGCATCGGTCGAGCAGGATCAAGAGACGAATGCCTCAAGTATTGATACCGGTCATGTTTCCGAAGAACAATTCCAACAACGGTACAGACCAAGAAAACATGCGTGGACGATAACGCATAGCCATTTCGCCAGCATGGGCGGTTTCACAATTAAAACAACAGATTTCCCTTTCGGCGCAAGCGAGTTTCCAAATATCGAAATCGCCGAATTTCCACGCCTTATGCTCACTCTGGCAGCACTATGCAAACTTGCCGAGTTTGAGCCCGCCGTGCTACCTGACCTCTCGGAAGAATTGTTGTTAGACAAGAGCAAAGCTAATGGGCTCACAAAGTTACTTGTGTGCCTCCAGACCGGCTGGTTCTCCGTTCAAGCGATCGGTCGTCTCGCAACGGGTCTTCCAATCAGCCTGCTTGAGCTCAACACGTTCATACACGCCCTTTGCTGCCTTCTCACATATGTTGCGTGGTGGCATAAGCCACTCGACGTTGACGTACCAGTGTATATCGAGCCGACCGAGCGAACCAAGAATCTATTCACATTCTTATACGTCAACGATCGAACCAAATCCACACGTTCCAGTGGCAGCTCCTGGGAAGCGACAAAACTGGTTGGTGATGGTATGGTGAATCGTTGGCCGGAGCTGAACATGGCAGATGGTAAAATGGAGGTGCTTGTGAACCCCCAGAATTTGCAGGCGCCTGTGTTTCGGTATTATATCGAAGACGTCGGCGAGGAATTCCAAGCTACGCTCAAACATCTGCCGGTCGTCGGTATAGATCCTGCGAACGCCATCCTGAGATTGTACCTTGGGCAGCGATGCTTTGGTTATCGTCTTGTCCGCAACGTGGACCTTGACGGTGACGTGCAGGAGGAGTTCCTGATGGCAGTGGAGCATAATCTGTATGACGCGGCAACACCCAAGTATATCGACCTCAACGTCCAGACGGTTGAATGTCTGAGAATCGCTCAGGCTGTCGCAGAAGAGGGTGTCGGGGCTGCCTTCGAAACTGAAGAAGGAGCATACTGGTTGGACGACAAGGCCTCTTTCAACCGCGGCCATGACGACGTGTACGAGAACCGCAAGGTCTGGCGCAATCAGACCTCGTTGCAGCTTTTAACCAAGGGAATTTTCACCGCAAGCGCAATATATGGCGGGATCCATCTGCTTGCTTGGGATGGGCCGTTCCAATCTATGGAAAAGAGGTGGCTGTGGCGAATCTCTTGCTTCATCATCAGCGCTCCAGTATTGCTCGCTCCCATACGACGTGGGTGTCGGCATTGCTTTCGACACCCGTGGATGGCGCCGATACGTAATGTTTGGATTGATATTTTCATAAAGCCTGTCATTGTTCTCATAGAGTTCATCTATGGGCAGCCAAAGGGCACTCCTTGGGACATACCTTCCTGGGTTCTCCACATGGGCGATTGGGATACCTATGTTTATTTGGTCTTCTACTGTGCGGCCAGGGTTTATCTCATTGTTGAGTGCTTTGTCAGCCTCGCAAATCTTCCGCCTGAGGTCTACGACGTACCGGCTTGGAGTCGCTACATCCCTCACCTCAGTGCAGGATGATTCTACGTTTAAACTGTACCAAGTGTCATGTATGACGAAACTTTTGCTCGTGCAAGACTCTCCTTTCTCAAATCTAGCCCAACCTTCTTTTCTTGCATTCACAACAGCGTTTTTTAAGCAATACTCGCAACAGGCCGCTTACTTTGCTTGTTGCTTGTTAGTTGGTAACGGGCTAACGCGTCTGGAATAGAACTATATAGTGCCGCAGAGGATATTCCTAGTGTACGAGTTGGTGCGGAGAAACGGGGTTTGCTAGGCGGAGCGACGCATTACCAACCACCTCACTCGTTTGGTCCAAAAAAGCAAAGACGATATATTTCCCTACCCAAAGCACCCAGCCGTCTATTTTTGGTTTGTTGTAGATGAAATCTAAACCTACGGATATCTCAGAATCGTTGTAATCTAGCCCCAAACCTGCATGTTGTTGATGATGACCTCCTCGTCTGCCCTAGGAACAAGACGCCCGATCTGGTGCACGCTCTCGCCCTGACTTTGGAGAAATTCAAGCGCGTCCTGCGCCTTCTCGGGCGCGACGACGATGACCATGCCGAGGCCGGTGTTGAAGGTCCGCTGGAACTCCTTGGCTTCCAGGGCACCCGTCTTTTTCAGCCATTTGAATACCTCGGGGAGTGGCCATGTATTCGCGTCCAGCTCGGCGGCGAGGTGCTCGGGCAGCATGCGGGGGATGTTCTCGCTCAGTCCGCCGCCGGTGATGTGCGCCATGCCCCTGAGCAGGTCCTTTTTCACTGCAGCCAGGAGCGGCTTGACGTAGATCTTCGTTGGTGTGAGCAGCGCAGTGCCGATGTTGTGCTCCGGGGCCCAAGGCGCGGTGTCGTGGAACGACAAGCCCGAGCGCTCGACGATCTTGCGGACGAGGCTGAAGCCGTTCGAGTGCACGCCGCTGCTGCTCATGCCGAGGAGTACGTCGCCCTCGCGCATGCTCGCTGTGTTGGGGAGGATAGTGGCGCCCTTGCGGATGGCGCCGATGGCAGCGCCGCCGGCGTCGTACTCGCCCTCCTGGTAGATGCCTGGCATCTCTGCTGTCTCACCGCCAACGAGGGCTGCGCCGCTCTGTCTGCATCCGTTGGCGACGCCTTCGATGAACTTGGCGGTGGTTGCGACGTCGAGGCGCGAGCAGGCGTAGTAGTCGAGGAACATGAGGGGCTCTGCGCCCTGGACGACCAGGTCGTTGACGTTCATGGCGACGAGGTCGATGCCGACGGTGTCGTGCTTGCCCATCTCGAAGGCGATCTTGACCTTGGTCCCGATGCCGTCGATGGCGCCCACGAGGATGGGGGCTTCTGTGTAGCCGGCGGCTTGCAGGTCGAGCAGGCCGCCGAAGCCGCCAATCTCGCCGTCTGCGCCAGGGCGGCGTGTGGACTTTGTGTGGGCTTTGATCTGCTGGACCAGCTGGTTGCCGGCGTCGATGCTGACGCCCGAGGAGGCGTAGGTCAGGGCTGTGGCGGAGGTGGCGTTGAGCGAGTTGGAGACTGTGGCGCCGTCGGTCGCGGGCTGCAGCAGCTTCCAGTCGCACGTGATGCCCTCTTTCTTGAACTCGGCCAGCAGGTGGCTCGCGATCGAGTCGAAGTTGGCGGTCGCGAGGGCGAGGATGGTGGGGCCGGCGCCCGAGAGGCAGATGCCGAGCAGGCCGGGGTGCGACTGGGGCGTGACGGACTGCAGGATCGCGGTGAGGCCGGGGATCAGGCCGCTGCGGTAGGGCTGGTGCAGCTTGTCCTGCATGGCCGTGTAGATCATGTCGGGGTCCGGGGGCGACTGGCCGAGCGCCGTGGTGAGGACGGCGAGGCGCTGCATGTTGAAGACGGCGTCCCGGCGCGAGTACGAGGCGGGCAGGACGGCGCGGGCCTTTGCGGTGGAGACCTCGAACTGCGGGATGATGCAGACGCACTTGATGTCGGCGGCCCAGGGAAACTTGGTGTAGTGTCCGATGTTGAGCGGCGGCTGCGGCGGGCGCAGGCCCGTGTCGACGCCGCCAGCGGGCGCGGGCAGCACCTCGCTGAGCGGGATCTCGAGGCGCTCCGTGTCTTCGGGCGACAGCTCGTTCAGGTACGTGCCCACGAAGCCGCCGTACAGGGCCGCCGCGACGTTGTCCGGGTGGCGCTCCTCCATCAGGCAGTAGTCCAGCATGCGCGCCTGCGACAGCCCCAGGTTGCCGACCTCGTTCGCCAGGTGCACGCCCGCGACAATCGCCGCCGCCGACGAGCCCAGGCCGCGGCCCAGCGGGATCGGGTTCCTGACGTGGACGTGCGTCTCGACGGGGAAGGCGCGCACGCCGTGGCAGCGCAGCACGTAGACGGCGGTGCGGGTGATGAGGTTGTCGGCGGCGACGAGCGGCACGTCCTCTGCGCCAACGCCCTCGTACGTGATGCGGCAGTTGAGCGAGTGCTGCGACGCCTCCTGCTTCGTCACACGCACCTCCAGCTCGAGGTACAGGTTGAGCGCGAGGCCAATGACGTCGAAGCCGGGCCCGATGTTGGCCGACGAGCACGGCACCTTGATGACGGTAGGCATGGCGGGCATGGCGGCCATGGCGGGGGTTGCTGAGCGCTGGCGGGCGGGCGACGCGACCACGGAGAGAGTGTCGCGCAAAAAAGGTGACGATGCGGCGAGGCTCAGAAAATATGTCCAACGCGGGGACTAGCGGGGCTGGCAGGTGAGCCGTCATCGGCGCGGCAGGCTGGCAGGCTAGCAGATCCTTGCCCGGCCGTCTACACACTTCACGCTGCATGCTTGTCGAAGCCATTCAGCTCAGTCCATCGAGACGCAGTCCCCGTCCAAGGATGGGCAGACGAACAGCCCTGTGTCTCCGCATGAACATGGCCTGCTTATGTCATCTCCAACGCCCCGTGCTGCAGCCTAGCACCGCCCTTCTTCCTGCACCTGGCTGTGACGGCGTGCCTTTGCGCCGCAGTCAGTACGGCTGGGAGTCTACTACCGCTTTGTGACTCAATGCACAGCTTGAAGGTGACGTCAAACGCCATGAATCACTCCTCGCGCTGCAACATGGACAAGCTGAGGCTGAGATGCTTGTCAGCGCCCTCTGCTGTCACCTGCAGCCCTTTGCCGCACCAACCAGCAGCCGCTGACCACTTGGTGTCTGGGCTGACAACGCAGCGCTGCATTGATCTTTGAAGCAGTGTCCGACGCCGCATGACCGTGAGAGACTCCAGCTGTGGAAATGTTCACAACATCCATCTCCAGAACGCTGTGTACCTGTACTGAGCAGGCAGCAAGCAGCAGGCAACCACGCGCCCTCCGCCTTCACTTATAAGTCAGCCTTGCAGCCACCTCAACCCGCGACTGCCTTCTTGCTTGTGTCTCTCCCACTGCATATCTCTTTCTCCATCTCGTCCGCCATCGTTGCGTCAAGCACGCCACTCGCTATTCTCCCCCTCTCCAGAGCAACTTGAACCTCCCCAGAGCAACCTGAACCTCCCCAGTGTACTCCCAGCTCAGAGCAATGTCGCCCACAGTGAGCTCGACCACATCGTCGTCTGCCTCGTCCAGCTCGGATGAGTCGGACACGCAGCTCGAGACCGTCACCAACGGTGTCAAGCACGTGACCATCAATGGTGATAGCAAGCAGAATGGCAAGCAAGAAAATGCTGAAGAGTCAGACGACGGGCAGCCATTCGATCCCGGTATGAAACTGGGCTTCAAGAATCTCTACTCGGGTAAGGAGGACAAGAAAGGCCGCTTTCAATGGCAGGACACAATTCCGGAGGACATTGGCGATCCAGTCGAAAACAACGAGACTGCAAAGTGGGCGTTGCTTGTCCGGAACTTCAAGGTCTACAACGACCCTAGGAAAGTCTTGTCGGTCCACTCCATTGTCGTCCAGAGCCCACTTCTCAAGAAGCTGCTCGCCGGCGTTTTGAAAAACTACCCCGGTGTCACAGTCGGTCTCAATCGCCTAGAGTTCTCCGGCAAGTTTGAGCCACTTATCCACCGCTGGGCTGAGCTGCAGGCAGCCATCAGCAAGCTGGGCGATGCCACCGAGGAGCAGCGCACCACGAAGCAGCATGCAGAGCTATTGCAAGGCATCCTTGTCAATGAGTTCAAGACTCTCATTGATACTTCACAAGACATGATGAGCAAGCGCGTCATGAACTTCGACCTCCTATGGACTATCTACCAGCCAGGGGCAACAATCTTCTCTCGCCAAGACGGCCAGGAAACAGCACTGACGCTGAACACAACTCGCTACGGACTCGACTCCAAGGGTATACCATGCTTCTGGGTCACCGGCAAGTATGTAGACTGGGACGGCACCAAGTTTGGTACGCAGAAGCTGAACGTATGCATCCCTATCTTCACGGGCACCCGTGCGATTGGCTCGCTGAAGGCGTATCCGCTCGACTATCACCACGATGCCGAGGCACTGCGCGACCGTCTCACTGCTCGTGGGGCCAAGACAGAGGAGTTAGCCGGCTCCAACTACCGTGCCTATCACGGTGTTGCTTGGAGGTTGGGTCAATTTGGCACCAAAGACAAGTATAACGTTAAAGGCCGCGTGAGTTGTGGAGGCTTTTGACGCTATGAGACTACCGACTGACGAGTCCAGATTGTCATCGATACGTACGGATGGAACCGATTCAATCCCGGCTCTGCCGTGTACGTCACCCCACTGACTCATAGAGAAAATACGGCAGACGACTCTGGTTCCGAGACGGATGACTACGACGAAGACGGTGAAGGCGGAGACGAGGCCGAGGAATACGAAGAAGAAGAAGAGGAGTGCGACGAGGATGACGGTGGTATGCCCATCGATGGCCGCTTTGCAGATGAGGACGATGCGAGCACACAACCTGCACCTCTCACAGCAGAGCAGAAACTCATCTGCACCCCAGTTCTCCGCGGCTACAGTCTAAAGAACAAGATGTGGTTGAACTTCTTTGTTAACTGCGTTGAGGATATCGAGTGGCAGAAGGACGCGTTTGACCGCCTGGTGTTGCCGAAGAACCAGAAGGAGCTCATCCTCGGCTTTACAGAGTCGCAGCGCAAACATCGTGACACGTTCGACGACGTAATCGAGGGCAAAGGTCGCGGCATGATCATTCTGCTTTGTGGACCTCCCGGAGTGGGCAAGACGCTGACAAGTGAGGCGGTCGCTGAGGAGATGAAGGTGCCGCTTTACCTGATGAGCGCAGGGGACCTTGGTTTTGACCCCCGGAACGTCGAGACAAAGCTGCAGGACATCCTCGAGATGTGCAGCCGATGGAATGCGGTGTTACTGCTTGATGAGGCCGATGTTTTCCTCGAGCAGCGGTCGCTGCACGAACTCGAGCGCAACAAGCTAGTCAGCATCTTCTTGCGGGTCCTTGAGTACTATGAAGGCATGTATTCAAATCTGCCCTCCTATAGACGTAACTGACATCTCTAGGCACAATGTTTCTCACTACCAATCGTGTGGAAACTTTCGATCCCGCCTTCCAATCGCGCATCCACATCTCGCTCGACTACCAGGAGCTGTCCATCGACTCGCGCAAGACCGTCTGGGACAACTTCCTCAACAACTCCACGCAAGAGCACACTATCTCTGCTGCACAGCTCTCTGAGCTCGCGCGTATGAACATGAATGGTCGCCAGATTAAGAACATCCTCAAGATTGCACGCTTGCTTGCTAGTAGGAAAGAGGAGAAGCTAAGTTTTGAGCACATCAACACGACATTGGATGTTACACAGCATTTGCACAATGAGACTCAGGCGAGCAAGAGGACGCAGGGAAGCTTGTATGGTTGAGGATGGCTCTTGAAGGCGGTTGTTTGAGTGGTGAGGTAGATGAGGGCATTGAGCTGTGGATTGATTTGGCCAATTCAGCGAGCAGCATAGAGTTGGATATCATACTGGTACGAGTTATATGAAGATACGATCCGTATCGCAAATCTCATCGATACCCTTTATGTTTGCTGTTTGCGTGCTTCACCACGCCTCCCAGAACTTCACCGTTGACGTCAGCACGTCAAGCACGCGTCTGCCTTAGCGTGTTTTCCTGTCATCACAAACATCCCGCCGCTTCACCTCGCCCTCGCCCACTTTAATCACCTGGTCTTCCTGACACCGAGCGCACAACCTCGTCAAGATGGCGCCCACTACGTAGGTACACACTCCTCACACAACACTTATTCACTAACACACTGCCAGAGATTAAGCAAGAAACAGACTAGCGACGCAGCTTCAAGATCAGTAGCCGGTTCCCGTACTCCTCGGATCATGACAAGCAAAGCCACAAACACGAAGCCAGCAGCGCCCGCCGCTACTCCAACACAAAGCACAATTCTTGAGTTGCCAGCCGGTGAAGCAAGGCCATTTGTCCATGAAGAACTTTGCGCAACTAACACACTGTAGAGATCCGCAACCGTATCTACTATTTTTGCGACGAGCACGAGTTCCCGTTGGGCGAACCATATCCGTTACGCAAGATCAAGCAGGTCGAACGCTGGCATCGGTCACCAGGCCGAACCTTCTCCCTTTCGCAGACATGCAAGCAAATTCGTGCTGAGTACCGACCTCTATGGATCCGCGGGTCTTCGATCACCCTCGATTTCGAGGACCTTACCGATTACCTCGCGACGTTTCATCGCCAACCGGGCACCCAGCAATTTGACGCTCACCGTGCACCCAAGACGATGACAATTCACTGGGACCACCACAAACACCACTACAAAAGCGGCGATCTTCTTGTGGACCTCAAGCCGTTAGTTATTCTCCGCGCCTTCTGCCAGTGGTTCACCGTAAGCTTGGAATGTCGCCAGAAAGCTGAACGTGACTTTGGGCACGAAGAATGCTTTACTCGCAACCAATGCATTAAATGCCATGGAAGTTGCAAGATTCTCGACTGGAAGGCTGCTCGGAGGAAGTCTTTGCTATCCGAGGAGCCCAAACACTGCGATTTTGAGTATGACAGCGATGACCTCGACGAGATGGTTCGGGACAATTGTCTTCACGAGGAGCTACTCGATGAATTGGAGTATGACCTCAGTGAAGAGCACAGCTACCTGGGACCCTTGAATTGCTTCCTCCGCAACAGTGACGAGGCCTGGCTCAAATCCATCCGTTGCTATGTCCTGGATGGCATGAGAATTGAGTGCACCATGGGTTCAAAGTCCAAGTACACAACCATCTACATCCGCTTCGACGAGGACCTCGCGCCAGAAATCCTCTGTGAGGAAACTTTCAGTCTCGCAGTCTGCTAGTATTTGGTAGATGTTGGCATCATCGACCTCGAGGAGCGCAAGATGCTTGGCTTTGTCGTCGGTGTTGCGACTGGAAAGGCTACTCGCCACTCGGCAGATTGCAAGACCTCGATCCCCACTTACGATCAGTATACGCTATACGGGCGTGATTACGAATAGCCTGCTGGCATTGTCAGAGCCCTCAAGAATGCATCTGATGATTGATGTACGCACCGAAGCGAAGCGACGAGCATGATCTCCGAGATTGACAGGAAGAGTCAGATAAGGCGCTCACGTATTTTCTTGATTATGTTTGTAAACCTGTGGACGCACATCAAAACGGAGAGCTAGCAATAATAGAGCTAATGTCCGGATTGTTCAAACACTGTTGTGATGTCGATCTGCAATAATAGTTCAGACTATTAGGCCTACACCACTCCTGCTCTTTGATGTGCAAGTACACATTGAAGTATACATAGGCATTCCCTGCTACTTCACACACCTTCAGCAATCTAGTCACGATAACTACCCTCTAAGGCACCTTTCGGTGTGTAGGAAGCCATCACGAAATAAGCAGACTTGCTTTTTGAACCATTCGCAGTATTTGACTTAAAAGAAGTAACGTCTATACTAGGTTTGTAGGCGACCGCCTCTAGTAGGCTACTTTTACTAAGACTACACCAAGATACTAAAAATATCTTAATACCTCTAAACTAACGTGGTTTACCACCGAGCCGCCAGGTATCACCGAAGCGCCACCTCTCACGAAAATTAAAAACCCGTAACGTACATCACATGCGAGCGGAACACATGGGCGAGCGGAACACTTTTGCCAAGACCCCACCAAAACTACCCACGTTATGGCCCAGAACACCACAAATTGGCGCTGCATAAGGCAAAACAAGCTGTAATATTACTTAGGGACCTCTTCTGCTCTATTCTTGCACGTTCGCGCGTTATGCCCACCCTCTCCGCACCTTCCACAGCGTCGTTGGGATGGTTTACCTCCTTTAGCACGCACCTGCGTCTTCCTCTTCTTTCCATCACTACGCGCGCCAAACTCTGATAGAGCAGTCTGCCGCTGGCCCTCTTCAACTATAAGACTTCCCTCTGTCTGGATATGCCTTCTTTTGCGCGATTTACGTTCTGTAGCAGCTGCTAGAGCTGCGTGAAGCGCAGCGTTCTCCTGTTGTGCCAAAGCCAGCTTGTGCGCAACAATTGCTGCCCCCTTTAAGACCTTCTCAAACGCTTCAACCATAGAGGTTGGTAAGCTGTCTACGTGCCTCTAAATCCTCTTCTTCACAAGCGTTGATTGCGACCCAAATTCTAGGGTATTGCTTGGGGTTTGCGACTGCTAGAGCGGGCTGTTTTGGGGAAGTGGTGGCTATGGGGTACGCAGCTTCATATTCAGAGCCGATATGACGCGATCTGGGGCAAACAGAGCCAATCCGGCCCCTCAGAACCCTCCTTGAATGTTGCTAGAGGTAATGGCTTTGTTATAAGCTGCTATAAAGCATAGGAGGAACTCCTGCTTTGTAGTGTGGTAGATCCGGTTGTGTATAAGCTAATTAACCTCATCCCTGTACGCCTTCTTTAGAGGGCCAAAACAAGCCACATTAAGTGGCTGCAGGAGGTGCGATAAGTGTGGAGGCATGCATAGACCTATAATATTGTGATCCTTGCAGTATTGCTTGAATTCCTTAGAGTTGTGGCTCTCGTGGCCGTTAATAATCAGCAAACGGTGGGTACCAACAGTACGCGTCTTTGTATGCTTGTTAAAGTGCTTTAACTAGTTAAAACCAAGCTTATTAGTAGTCTAGCCGTTCTTAGAGACAGCAACAATCCAATCCTGGGGCAGGTCATCGTCTTTGTACCAGTTGGACTGGTGGCGGCGGGCTTTGAAGATGATGTAGGGCGGAATGGCCCACCCTGTGGCATTGATGCCCTGGATGACTGTTACCCACTCGCGATTGCCTGGCTGGACTGCCTTTGCCCGTCCATGGTTCTCTGAAGCTGTGACGACTACTCCTGGGCTTATCTGGCCCATCATGAAGCCTGTCTCATCGAACTTGTACGTGTCGTCGTCCTAGATGCCATACTTGGCTTTGGTATTGGCTACAAGGTCAAACCAGCCCTGTATAACCTCAGGATCCTCACAGAGGGCTCGTTTGTAGTCGTACTTGCGATTGAAGACCACTTTGAGCTCCTCCTGACGCGAAACGAACGTACTGGCCCAGTTTGAGCCAACAGGGGCCAAACCGCGCTCTTTCCGCAGAGAATTGGCGATATCAGTCACATCTGCAAGCCAGGGGGGTCGTTCTTGCTTAGCTAGCTCAAGTATATGCGTAACAATCACCTGCTCCTCAGTATTGGTCAGATTCCGTGAGTTGGCCATGGTATCAACGCGTGAAGGTCGTCCGGCGCGTCGATGATGTAGCGTGGTCAAGGGCACGTTGTAGATAGCTGCAGCGCGTCGCAGGGAGAGTTTTAGGTCTTGTTTAAGAGCTTGGATTGCAAGCTGTATCTGAGCTTCTTTTAACGCGTCTTTCTGTTGTTTTCGCGGAGGCATTAGTAGAGGTTGGTGTTTTGGTGTGGTCTTGGCAAAAGTGTTCCGCTCGCCCATGTGTTCCGCTCGCATGTGATGTACGTTAAATAGGTTGTGTTTTGTATATAAAAAGCTAATTCTTGTCTTTCTAAAACAACCTACAAAGATACATGCCCAGAGAGATTAGCTTTTCGCTTTCTAAGAAGAGTCGGGATGCGCTGTGCTAGCTAAGAAAGATCTCTGCGGCTTTATTTATAAGCTTCCTTTACTAGACTTGCAATATACTTTGTTTGTATTAATAGTAGGCTAAGACGAAAAGGGAAGGTTTCTCTGCGCGTAATATCCTAGTTACGCTAAGAGTATTAAGGGGGTTGCATAAGTCTACATTATTAGCTTATTAACTAGGTACCCTACTATAATAGCGGATGTCTCTATTAGCAAGATTTACTGTAGCTTTCGCCTCTAGCGGCAGTCTCTACTTTAATAGAGAATTGCTCCGGACTAGGTTAACAATGCAAATGCCTTTAACGTTAAGACCTTAGTTAACGCAATTCTCTAGTAGTTAATCTATTATTTTGTTAACGTGACTGCATAGCGAGTCGGCCAGCATAGCGGGTCGGCCACCCCAACAAGCCATTAGGCCTACTAATTGCAACAGTACAACACTAAAACGCCGTGCTGTAGCTTACAGTACAGAATATTAATCGCTGACCTCTACTACATCTTTCTCACAAGTGCGCGAATTGTGACCAGTCTCTCCGCAGCGCTTACAGTGCCTTTTACCCCTCTTGCCTGCACCTGTTCGAACCCTACCCTTGCGACTCTCCCCTTCAACCTGCGCCCTAACGTCGCGTTGGGCTATTAAGTCCTCTGCCTCTTCCTTCGACAGGTCTCCGCCCTTCTGAACACGCTTTCTTTTCCGTGATTTGCGCTCAGAGGCTGCTTTGTTTGACGCTTCAAGCTGCAGCACTCGGGCTGCCAATAACGTCTGCCCATGCAGCAGCATTGCCGTGCCTCTCTGCAGCTGATCAACAATCTCAACCATTGGAGTTGGTGACGATCCTTGGTTCTTTTGAATACGATCGCGAAGCAGCGTTAATTGAGCCTGAATCTCGTTGGCGTTGGTGGGTGTCTTAGGGTTCCATGGGAGCTCCCCTAGGAGCGGCGGTGTTGGCGTGCGGACCTTCACATCAAGCTTTGATAGCACTACCAATGGATCGTGAGGCACTAATCCAGTTGCCCTAAAGCTTGCTGTAATGTTTGCCTTTGAAAACGCCTGCTCAAATACCTTTGCAAAGGTTGCGATAAAGGCTTTCTTGTCAATTCTGCCAATGTAGTCTAATGCCAAGCCTCTGATCTCCGTGCTGTACGCTCGCTTTAAGGGGGCAAAACAACCCACGTCAAGCGGCTGAAGGATGTGTGACGAGTGCGGAGGCATACAGAGGGTAATTATCTTGTTCTCCTCGCAGAGCTCCTGGAAAGAGAGCGACTTGTGGCTCTCATGGCCGTCAAGTATTAGCAGCACGTGGCTACCCACCCTCTGGCCCTTGATCTGCTGAATAAAGTGCCTGAGCCAGGCTACACCAAGCTCGTTAGTAGTCCAGCCGTTGTTACTTACCCCAATGCGCCATTGGGACTTCAGATCAGGGTACTAAGCTTCGTTGATCTCCTTTGCTTTGAAGATGAGGTAGGGCGCGATTGCCCAGCCCATCGCGTTGATCGCAGCGATCCAAGTCACCCACTCACGGTCTCCCTGCTGGACTCCAATAGGCTGAGTACGTCTCTCTGATGCAGTGACTACTCTGACTTGATTTCCAACGCCCATCATAAACCCAGTCTCGTCAAAGTTGTAGGTATCTTCGTCCAGGATACCGTACTTGGCCTTAACGTTCTGTACCAGGTCAAACTAGGGCCCAATGACGGCTGGGTCGCTGCAGAGGACTCTCTGGCGATCCCTTTGTCGAGTTATACGCGATTTGACTCCAGGCTCGCGTTTAACAAAGGCTGAGGCCCATCGCGGGCCAACAGGGCCTGCATCGCGTGCAGCGCGCAGTTGATTAGCCATATCTTCAACCCAACGGAGCGTTGGGCTAGATCCTTGCTGGTCAAGCTTCCTTATGTACTTCACAAGGGTCTGCTCCTCTGCCTTGGTAAGGTTTGATGATTTGGGCTGGGTATCGCGTGTTGAGCGTGTTCCAGCGCGTCGGCCTTGGAGAGTTGATCTTGGCACGTTATAGACGATAGCAGCGCGTCGCACGCTTAGCTCTAGTGGTTTTTTAATTGCTTGGATTGCAAGCTTAATTCTCTCTCCTTTTGAAAGCAATTCAAGGGGTGGTGGTTGATCCATTGAGGTTTGAAGGTTGGTGGGCCCAATAGCTTGTTGGGGTGGCCGACCCGCTATGCTGGCCGACTCGCTATGCAGTTACGTTAATGTTAACGTCAAACACCACCAAGCCGGACAAACCACTGAGCCGGACACTTTTCCTTAGTATTGCAACTTTGCCGTACAATATAACATGCAACAACAACGCAGGCAGGAATTAATTTAGCAAGAAGGCAGAATTGTTCTTGCCCTTCAGGCGTACGATAAGGGACAGTTTCAGAGCGTGCGACGTGCTGCTGCAGCTTTTAATGTGCCTTTCCAGCGGCTCTCTGACCGGCGCCGTAATATCACGTTTCGACCTAAGGCACCTCCCAACGGCCAGAAGCTCTCTATAGCTGAAGAGGAAATAATTATACAACATATTCTTAAGCTTAACGCGCGTAGGTTTCCCCTCCGGCTGCCTAAGGCAGCAGATATCGCCAATCAACTACTGGCCGTACGTGGCAGGACACCCGTTGGCAAGAACTAGGCAGGCCGATTTGTACAGCGTACAGAGGAGCTTAAAATAGCTTTCAATCGAGCAAAGGACCGTTAGAGAGTACTCTAGGAAGACCCAGAGGTTATTAGCGCGTGGTTCAGACTCGTACAAGAGACAAAAGACAAGTATAGGGTCTTTAATAATAACATCTACAACTTTAATAAGACTGGCTTTTAGATAGGAGTTATCGCCTAAATGAAAGTTGTTACAGGCTTAGAGAGGCGTACGAAGCCAACTGTTATCTAGCTAGGCGATCGCAAATAGGTTACAGTTATCCAGAACATCTGCGCTGCTAGGTATGCTATTCCACCCTTTATTATCTACAAAGGGCGCGTACACATCTCTGCCTGGTACGAGGAGACTAACATACCGTACGATTAGAAGCTCTCTGTCTCTGAGAACGGCTGGACTAACAACGCACTTAGGCTTGAGTGGTTAAAGCACTTTAACCAGCATACAAAGACGCGTTAGAAGGGGTCGTACAGGCTGCTTATCTTGGACGGTCATGAGAGCCATCTTAACCAGGATTTTAAGGATTTCTGCCTTGTACACAAGATCCTTACCCTTTGCATGCCTGCTTACTTATCGCACATACTCTAGCCACTTAATGTAGTGTGTTTCTCGCCGTTAAAACTAAAGTACTCCTAACACGTACAAGGCTTAGCAAAGAAACAGATCCACCACATTAATAAGGAAGGCTTCCTTCTAGCATTTCAAGACGCGTTTTTTAACGTGTTTACGTACAACAACTGCAAGAAGGCCTTTGAGGCTTCAGGACTTGTGCCTATCAACGCGCAATGCGTCCTAGATCGGCTTGACGTACGATTACGCACCCTACCGCCACTACCTCTACCAGAAACACCATAGCAGTCGCAAATACCAAGCAATTCGCACGAGTTTAGATCACAAGCAAGGCTTGTAAGCGAAGCTATCGTACAGTTACTAGAAGATGCTAGAGGAGGGTTTTCGCAGCTAGTAAAAGGTGCTGAAAGGATGCTTCACCAGAATGTCGTACAAGCAACTCGCATCCATGAGCTTGGAGAGCAATTACCGAGTCCGTGCGCGTGACGCCCACCATCGCGTAACGCCCCGCTAAGCAAATCGCACCCCATCTTCAACACCCCATAGCTCAGTCAATATGGACTCAATTCAAGAAGCGGCTACAGAATTCGATTTGCGCAATCATAAAGAACAACTTTCATACACAAAGTTTGCTAAAGCAAAGGGAGTTGATCGGTCTACGTTAGCGCGGAGGCACAAAGGGGTTTCAACTTCTAGGGAGGTCAAAGCAGTTAACCAACGGAAACTCAACAACACTGAAGAACAAGAGCTTATTAAGCTTATTAATAAGCTTACTGAGGACGGATTCCCTCCTAACAGGCTTCAAATCCGAAATTACGCGTCTAAAGTAGCTGGTAGCAGCGTCTCTGATAGCTGGGTTACTCGCTTCCTCCACCGTCACACAGCTGAACTGGTCACCAAATGGGCAACAGGGAAGGATCGCAATCGCCACCAAGCTGACTCAGGGGCTTCTTTTGAGGCCTACTTCACACTTCTACACAGCAAGATAGCTGAGTACAGCATTGAGCCTCAGCACATGTACAATATGGATGAGAAGGGCTTCATGATCGGGGTACTTGAACGTGCAAAACGAGTGTTCTCCCGGCCACTGTGGGACAGCAAGCAAGTCAGAGGTACTCTCCAAGACGGCTCACGGGAGTGGATCACGCTTATTGCTTGCATAAGTGCCTCAGGGGAAGCCCTGCCAGCAAGCCTCATATACCCAGCAGCCAATCAAGCTATATACTCAGGCTGGGTGGAGGATATCAAGCCAGGGGAACACTCAGTCTTTGTCAGCTCATCTAGTACAGGCTGGAGCAACAACGAGATAGCTCTTGCCTGGCTTGAACAGGTGTTCGATCGCGCTACTAAGGCCACAGCACGGAGAAAGTATCGTCTTTTGATACTTGACGGCCACGGGAGCCACGTTACCCCTGACTTTATTGAGTACGCCAACCAACGCAAGATACTCGTGATGATCCTTCCCCCTCACTCAACACACAGGCTCCAGCCACTGGACGTTTGCCTGTTCTCACCTCTGGCACGAGCATACTCAAATGAGCTTACGCAGTTCCTCCAAAGCAGTCAGGGGACCTCTCCAGTCACTAAATCAAACTTCTTACACCTGTTCTGGGCGGCGTGGCAGAGCTCATTTCAGGAGTCAACAATCGTCAACTCCTTTGCAGCCACAGGGATATGGCCCCCTGACGCCTCTGCTGTACTCAAACAAGTCAACAACACTTATACAGACAAAGAAGAACAATCAGGAGCTCTTAGACCAACAGACTGGAGGCGTATAAGGCAGGTACTTAAGGATCATGTGAAGGAACCTGACAGTGAGGCAGTGCGGGAGCTGACAGGGGCAATTCACTCTCTTACTGCCCAGGTTGAGCTGCTTACTGAGCAGAACAAAGGCCTGCAGGAGTCTCTTGCACACAGGAAGAAGCACAATAAGAAGAGTAAGCCCCTGAGTCTCCAACAGCGGAAGGAGTACCAAAGTCAACCTGTATTTTGGTCTCCTCGGAAGGTCAGAGAGGCACACTATCGTCGGAAGATCAATGAGCAAGAACAGGAGGAGCAGCATCTTCAAAAGCTACGTCAGAAGCAAGAGCAAGTAGCAATTAAGCTTCAGAGAGCAAGAGAGGCTCAGGAGAAGCGTACAGAGCGTGAGAGAGCTAAGGAGGTGAGGGTGCAGGAGAAGGCTAAGAAGGCAGCTGAAGCGCAGCGTCAAAGGGACGCTCGTCAAGCTACTACTGCTATCCAATTATCCCAAAAGGGTAAGCGTAAAGCCTTAAAAGCTACCTCAGGTAGCAATAAGCGTCAGAAACAAGCTGGTGATGCTGGTGGTGCGAAAGAAGCCCCTGAGGCACCCTCAGCTCCTCCACCAGTCACTACTCGCCGCGGACGCAACGTTAGGCTTCCAAGTAAATACAAGTAGCACAAGTAGTTCACATAGGTCTATTTACTACTCTACTACAATATTATACAATATTTGCTGTTGTTGGTGGCTCAGTAACCTTATTTTTCAACAAGTCGATAGGATCTCAGCGGGGCGTTACGCGATGGTGGGCGTCACGCGCACGGACTCGGTAGCAGCAATTACTAAGCGCAAAACCCGAAAACGAAAGCAGATCCAGCATAGTAGAACAATAGAGTACGGCAAGGCAGCATTATTAGTAGCTGAGAGTGCAGCTACAGCTCGTACAGTGCTAAAGAGAGCGCGTGTAAGTAGTGGTCAAGAAAGGCCCTAGCTAGGTTAACGGCACTGTAGTAACTGTGGGAAGACTAGGCACAATGCTCGTATGTGCTAAAAAGATGCAGCAGAAGATTCTAAGTCTAATACAAGTGTCTTGTACGTGGACTCTGCAGAGAGTGGTGAGTAAGTGCTTATCCTAAATATAGTGTTCGCAATGCTAAGGAAAAGTGTCCGGCTTGGTAGTTTGTCCGGCTCGGTGGTGTTTAACGTTATAACGCTTTGTACGGCTGAATGGCGCGCCCACTGAAATGGCGCACCTTGCCAAGACCTCACTACTTTTAACCACCACCAACAATGTCGCAACAAATTAATCTTGAATTGCTTCCTCGTGGAGAGAGAATTGACCTTGCTATCAAAGCTATGAAATCAAACGCGAATCTAAGCCAGCGACGCGCTGCTGCTGTCTACAACGTGCCTGAAACTACCCTTCGAAGGCAACGCGCCAAACCAGCTTCTCAACGCGTTGTCCACCCTAACGCGTGTAAGCTTACAAGGCAAGAAGAGGAGGTGCTTATTCAATACATAAGGAAGCTTGACGCGCGAGGCTTTGGCCCTACGCTTGCCTACGTGCGAGAGATGGCTGATCAACTGCTGGCTGCTCGCAGTGCAGGCAAGGTTGGAGAACACTGGGTCTACCGGTTTATCAGACGGAAACCTGAGATCAAGTCTCAGATTTCTAGACCAAGGGATTACCGGAGAGTCCTGTGCAGCGATCCAGCTATTATCAGTCCCTGGTTTGACCTTGTACGCAATGTCAAAGCCAAGTACGGCATCCTAGACCAAGATACCTACAACTTTGACGAGACTAGGTTCTAGATAGGCGTTGGAGGGTCAGTTAAGGTAGTAACTGCTTCTGAGAGACGTCTTGCACCACTCAGCGTCCAGCCTGGCGATCGTGAGTGGATAACTCTGATCGCTTGTATCAACGCGATGGGCTGGTCTATCCCACCCTTCTTTATCCTCAAAGCAAAGCACCACGACAAGGCCTGGTACGTTAACAACCCAAAGGATTAGAGGATTAGGGTTAGCAAGAATGGCTGGACCTCGAATGAGCTTGGCCTTGCCTGGCTAAAGCACTTTATCCAGCATACAGAGGCTGCTACTGTAGGTAGCCATCGGCTGCTGATTATTGATGGCCACGAGAGCCATAAGTCACTCGAATTCCAAAACCTCTGCGAGGAAAGCAAGATTATTGCTCTCTGCATGCCTCCGCACGCCTCTCACATCCTGCAGCCACTTGACGTTGGGTGTTTTGCCCCGCTAAAGCAGGCGTATAAGAAGGAAATCAAAAGCTTGGCAGACAGTCATATCACCCATGTGGACAAAAAGACCTTCTTAGCAACGTTTCAACCAGTATACGACAAGGCTATATTAAAGAGCAACATTATATTAAGCTTTAAAGCAACTGGCTTGGTTCCACTTAACCCAGAGGTGGTGCTGTCAAGGCTTAAAGTCAAGCCTCGCACGCCAACACCGCCTCTACCAGGGCCTACTAACTGGCAACCTAAAACACCAACCAACGCGATTGAAATTGACAGCCAGACAACGCTAATAATTAAGAGGATAAGGGAACATAAGAGTTCCTCTCCTGACTTAATTATTGAGATGGTTCTGCAGGTCAAAAGGGGGTCTGTAAAGAGGGACCATTCGCACACGCTGCTTGAGGCAAGGATAGCTAAGCTTGAGCAGGTAAATAAGGCTGCTTCTGAGGGTACGAAGCGCAAAAAGAAGCGGATTCAGGAAGGCGGGACTCTCTCGCAGGCAGAGGCAGAGGAAATACTAAAGGAGATAGACGCTAAGGCTGAGGCACAAGAAGGTGGTGCGCAGGTAGGTAGCAGCAGTAAAAATAAACGTCGCTGTAAGACGTGCGGCAAGACCGGGCACAACAAGCGCACCTGCTAGAAAGATGTAGCAGAGATAGAGGATTAATCTAAGCCATCGCACGCCTGAATTGCTTGTTGTAGTGTTGAGATATTAAGGTGCAAAGGTGAATGTGCGACAAAGCGCGCCATTTCAGTAGGGTGCGCCATTCAGCCGTACAAAGCGTTATGCTTATTTATTAACAATTTTCTATCTCCTAAGGCTACTTTTAATTAATTGCATCGCTAGACTAGTTTATTTCTAAGTTTTTAGAAGCCGCAACTTCTACTTATTACTAAAAAGGGGTCTCTTAAACGTACCGCTAAGCTCCCTGCTTTCAAATAGATTATACAGTACTTAGCCAAAAGTCTGTTCGCCCGAAACGCACGGGCCATAACTACCCCACAATCCTCTAGAGCAGCACCTTCTTTAACACTATAATACTCCATCCAGATGAGGTCTTTTGGCACTGAAATTTCGGGCAATCGTATGCGCGGGGGTGAATTATCAGAGGCGCAGCGAGTCTATTGCTTAGCGCAGGTTGAAGCTGGTGTGTCAACGTCTAAAGTTGCAGAAGCACTTTCCTGCACCCAACGCTGCGTGCAGAAAACAGTTGCTCGATGGAAAGCCACCTCCAGCACCACGTCGCAAGCAAGAACAGGCCGGCCACCTATTTTGACTAGTAGAGATCATCGCCGGCTACGACGTTGTGCTCGCAAAAACCCTCAAATAGAGTACTCCAAGCTCATGGAGGAAGCCGGCCTACGAGACGTCGGGGCCACCCACCCACGAGTATCACGTCGTACTGTTCAACGCGCCTTAGCCAATGAAGGCCTACGCAAGTTCAGAGCAAAGCGTAGACCAAAAATCAGTACGCTTACAGCTAAATCTCGTCTAGCTCTTGCTCATGCGTGGCAGGGGTTCAACTGGGGCAGGCAAGTCTTTAGGTTTAGCGACGAGTGCAGCGTTGCTCGTGGATCTGGCCACAACACCACATGGGTATGGCGATTACCAGAGGAGAAATGGTCTCACGAGATAGTGGAGGAGGTGAATACTGCTCGCCAACCTGCTCGTATGGTGTGGGCGTCGATATCGTTGACTCCGGGGGGTCGAGTTTGGCGTAGTTCTCTAGTGATTATGACTAGGGGCGAGGCAGCTGCACGGCGTGGGTATACGGCTCAAAGCTACCTGTGGGCATTGGAAGAAGGGCTCCTGCCCTAATACAGGCCCGGCGAGTGGTTTATGCAGGATAACGCACCTATCCATACTGCGCGTGCCTGTACGGAATGGTTAGAGATTCACGGGGTTGCCACAGTTGACTGGCCACCATATTCTCCAGACCTTAACCCAATTGAACACCTCTGATGGGCGCTCAAGCAGAAGCTTCATAAGCTTCACCCCAAGTTTGACTATATAAGCGGCTCTCAAGCTAACTGGGAGGCATTTGAATTGGGTTTGCACGAGGCATGAGCTGCAATACCCGACTCACTTATCCGCCGACTGATTACGTCAATGCCACGACGCCTAGACGCTGTAATACAAGCAAAGGGATATCAGACTCGATATTAAGTGTATTGCGATTTATTTATTACTTAAATTGTCTAAATTTGTCTACGTTGTGTGGGGTTATTCTACTTCAAAGTTGAGCTCGCAATGTTGGTGTAGTGGCTCGTGCGCCCGTGCGAACAGACTTTTGGCACCCGACTGTATATACTAGGATAACGTACCCTACAGGCAAGTCGGACACACAGGCGAGTCGGACACACAGGCGAGTCGGACACTTTTGCTAAGACCCTACCAAACCACCCTTACTACACTAATGCCGCCCTAACAACACTAGTTAGACGCGTTAAAAGAACGCTAGATACAGCTTGCACTTTAAGCTCTTAAACAAGATACAACTCTCTCCCTACAGCGCGCTGCAGCTATATATAGAGCTCCCCTATAGACACTAAGCAACTAACGCGCCGGACGACCTTCACGAGCCAATTCTATAGCTAACTTATGGAGCCTGACTAATAATAAGGAGCGGGTGATTGTTGATCACATACTTAAGCTAGTAGCGCGAGGATTTCCCCCTCGTCTGGCTGCTGTAGCTAATATGGCCAATTCTTTGCGCGCTAAGCGCAATCTAGGCTATATTAGCATAAATTGGCCTAGTACGTTTGTTAAGCGCTAACTAGAGCTTGTAGTAAAGTTTAATCGCAAGTACGACTACAGAAGAGCCCTCTGTAAGGATCCTAAAGTAATCTAGGGCTAGTTTAGCCTAGTAGCTAATATTAAAGCCAAGTATAGTATCTAGGATGATAACACGTGTAACTCCGATAAGACAGGCTTTATAATAGGCCAGATATCTACTAGAGCAGTTGTTATAGCTTTAGAGAGACAAGGACAACTAAAGCAGGTTCAGCTAGGCAACCGGGAGTAGACAACAGTAATTAAGGGCATTAATGCCAAAGGGTAGGCTATTCCGCCCTTTATTATCTTCTAGAGTGTTATTCACCTCTTAAGCTAGTATAAAGAGGAAGATCTGCCCTAGGACTAGGTTATTAGAGTCTCTAAGACCGGCTAGACTAATAACAAGCTTGGTCTTAACTAGTCAATGCACTTTAACGCACATACAAAGGAGCGTACTGTTGGCAGCCACTGTCTGCTAGTTATCGATAGCCACGAGAGCTACGATTCGCTGGATTTCTAGCAATACTGCAAGGATAACAAGATTATCACTTTATGTATGCCTGCGCACTTGTCGCACCTCCTGCAGCCACTTAACGTAGGTTGTTTTGGCCTCTAAAGAAGGCGTACAGGGTTAAGGTTAACAAGCTTATGCGCAACCGGATTAACTACATTACAAAGCAGGAGTTCCTACCATGCTTTAAAGCAGCTTACAAGAAAGCTATTACCTCTAGCAATATCTAGAGAGGGTTCCGAGGTGCAGGACTGGTCCCTTTTGACCTAGAACGAGTTATATCAACTATTAATGTAAAGTTGCGCACTCTATTACTACCACCCCCTATTAACAACGTGTTGCACGGTTAGGTGCAGGGGCTGCAGGTATAGGATCTTAAGAAGAGTGTGTATATTGTTATATTGTTTTAGCATTATAGCTTAGCTTATTTCTAGGCCCTTGCGCAGTATAATTAGTAACACAGTTTAGGTTTACAACAGCGCTTAGCCTGCGACATACCCCCTTAGAGCTTAGTTAGTCTTAGATAAGGTCTAATTGTTATTAGAGTTAGCCTCTTTATATTAACGCGCTAGATTAATCTGCGATAAGATATTAACTAGGCCTAAGTAACGTACGAATTAAGAGTGCTTTTCTGCTAAGAGTAGTTTAGTAAAGCTGCCTAAAGGCATTTTAGTTGTTGGAACCTATTAAACTATAACTGTGCTGTCTCTATAGACCTGCCTTAGCTATAGGCTATAGATGTTAACGTGCTTTAGCTTTAATAACGCTTGGGGTCTGTCCTTCTAGATTAGCCCTGTAGTCTGCTAGTTGTTACAGAGTATGCGAGGTTGCTGCTTAGGATTAAACCGTATCTACTTAAACAGCTAGTATAGACCTATTATCTCCTTTGCTGTGTGTGACAGCAAGAACAACTTAGCTTTAGTTGTTAATATAGTTACAGTCTTCTGTTTAGATAACTGCTATATAATCGGCCTATTAAACAGCTTTATTAGGTAGCCCTGCGTAGATCTTTAAGTCTCTAGATTATCTGCAAACGATGCGTTGCTTAACAGCTAAAGTACCTCTTTATCGCATGTCTCTACTTTAGTAGTTGTTTCTACTAAGCCTAAGAACTCGATAGCATAGTACTTTGTGGCTAGGAGATATGCAAGAACTCGATTCGCGTAACGCAGGTGCTCTGGCGAAGGATTTAATATAAACTAACTTAACTAGCTAGCTGCAAAAGACACATTAGGTTGTGATACAACTGCTGCATACAGGATTAAGCCTACCTTTTCTTGCATCTCTGTAATCTAATAAAGCGTTGTTTGTCCCTTGTACTATTAAGGGCGATAAGATAAGAGGAGAGGCGTTGTAGCCGTTCTTCTAGTGTTGTCTATGCCGAACTTAGTACAGATCTTCTTAATATACCTGTGTTAGCTAATCTAGAGCTTCTTGTCTCTAGTGTTTCGGAGGATGCTAATATTAAGGAAGGAGATTGCTTTGCTTAAATCCTTAATCCTATAACGTCTATACTAGTCTTGTGGAACGCCTGCTCTCGTGGAACGCTTTTGCCAAGACCACACCAAAATACCATCACTATCTCAATGCCCCCCCAACAACGCCAAATAAACGCGTCAAACGAGTGTCAGATACAGCTTGCGCTCTTAGCTCTCAAACAAGACGCGAATCTCTCCCTGCGACGCGCTGCAGCTATCTATAACGTACAACAAAGCACCCTAAGCCGACGATGCGCTGGACAGCCCTCAAGAGCTGATTCTATGCCTAGCCGACGGTATCTGGATAAGCGCGAGGAGGAAGCGGTTGTTGATCACGTTCTTTACCTTATACAGCGAGGAGCACCCCCTCGCTTGTCAGATGTGGCTGATATGGCCAATATACTGCGAGAAGAGCGCGGAATGGCCCCTGTTGGGCGGGACTGGCCCAATAACTTCGTCAAGCGTCAACCAAGGCTCAAAGTAAAGTTTAACCGCAAGTACGACTACAACAGAGCTCTCTGCGAGGATCCTGAGATGATACAAGGCTGGTTTGACCTTGTAGCTAATGTTAAAGCTAAGTACGGCATCGTGGACGAAGACACGTACAACTTTGACGAGACTGGCTTTGCAATGGGTCAGATTACCCCCGGAGCAGTAGTT
Organism: Didymella arachidicola; assembly: GCA_016630955.3. Classification (NCBI taxonomy): domain Eukaryota; kingdom Fungi; phylum Ascomycota; class Dothideomycetes; order Pleosporales; family Didymellaceae; genus Didymella; species Didymella arachidicola. The sequence goes on from CM049992.1 coordinate 1,906,196, forward strand.
GCAGACGCAGAGAAGCCAGGACGAGCAAAGCAGGTCCAGCCAGGCAGTAAAGAGTGGGCTACGTTGATTTTAGGCGTGAATGCTGCAGGCTGGGCTATCCCACCCTTCATCATCCTCAAAGGCAAAGATCACCAGACTAGATGGACTAAGAACAAAGATCTGCCCCAGGACTGGGTAATTAGGGTCTCTGAGAACGGCTGGACCAACAACGGGCTTGGTCTTGACTGGTTAAAGCACTTTGACAGGCATACTAAGGAGCGTACCCATGGGACTCACCGTTTGCTACTTGTAGACGGCCATGAGAGCCACCAGGCAGCAGCATTCACCCAATACTGCAAAGAGAACAAGATTGTTACTCTTACAATGCCTGCGCACTCATCGCACCTCTTGCAGCCACTTGACGTGGGTTGTTTTGCCCCTTTGAAGCAGGAGTACGGGCATCGGGTCAACAGGCTCTCACGCAACCGGATCAACCACATAGACAAGCAGGCGTTCCTAGTATGCCTCAAAGCTGCATACGATGCGACTATTACCCCCAGCAACATCCAGGGAGGGTTCCGAGGCGCTGGACTAGTCCCTTTTGACCCAGAACGGGTCATATCAACCCTTAATGTGAAGCTGCGCACTCCATCACCACCACTCCCCACCAACAACGAGCCCTGGCAGTCCCAAACCCCAAAGAACGTAAACGAATTTGAGTTGCAATCAACTCTAATTCGAAACAAGTACAAAAGTCACTTTGGTAACTCACCAACGTCTACTACTAGCGCGTCTGAGCACCTCCTAAAGGGGGCAAAGGGTGTGGTGTACGAGCTAGCTTTGTTAAAGAAGGAAAACACTCAGCTCCAAGAGGCCCTAGCAGCTGCAACAGAGCGTAAATCGCACAAAAGAAAGAAGATCCAGTCAGGAGGGAGTATGACGATTGGAGAGGCGCAGCGATTGACTGCTTTGAAGGAGTTTGGCGCGCGTAGCGATGGTAAGAAGTCAAAGAAGCAGGTGCGCGCTGAAGGAGGTGAACCATCCCAACGACGTTGTGGAAGGTGCGGAGAGACAGGGCACAACGCGCGAACGTGTAAGAATGATGTAGAAATAGTCTCTGAGTAATATTACAGGTTGCATTGCCCTATACAGGCCCAGAGTGGGCTAATGCGGGCCAAAGTAGGGTGTGATGGGGGAGAGTCTTGGCAAAAGCGTTCCACGAGAGCAGGCGTTCCACAAGACTAGTATAGACGTTACCTGCTGTTTAATCTTAGCTTAAAGTCTTAAATAAGGTAAATATATTCTAGTTATGCAATAACAAGCATGTTATCTACGTATAGAAACAGGATTAGTCCTGTTTAATTATTAATAAGTATACATAGCTTATCTAGGCAATAATCGAATCCTAGACTCTTAAGGAACAATACAAGCTTGTTAAACTATAGTTTAGGTGATTTGCGTAGTCTGTACAGCGCCTTTCGCAGCTTCTAGACTTTGCCTAGAGTGCAGTATCCTAGTAGACAGGCAGTATATACATCTTCGTCTATGTCTACATTAGTAAAGGCGTTCTTAAAGTCGATTTAGTGACAGGGAAGCCTAAATGCGCAGACTAAGGCTATTAGGATGCGAAAGCTGCGGTATGCTCCTGTTGCTGCATATATATTATCGGAGACGTGGTGTTAAAGATTACCTCTTACGCAGATACGTGCCTTGTGACGGACAAGGTAGCCGGCGTCGTCAACTTTGTACGTGAACACCCACTTAAGCGGCAGTACTTGCTTGCCTTCTAGGTAGTCCACCAGCTTGAAGGTCTTCTTGTCCTTAAGTGACGTCAGTTCAGCGTCTGCAGCACGCCGGAATCCTTTGCCTTCAGGATGTCGCATCAGCTGATGCCAGAAGTCTGGTGGCGGCAACAGGTCTTTCCTATGTATACGCATAGACTGTGCTGCTGCAAAAGCGTGAGCTACCTGCTAGCCGAGTTTGGCACGCTCAAGTCGCAGCGCGTGAGCTTGGCGTCTTGCTTTCTTCTCGTTATATCGCTGCGTAGCGTGGGTTTAGGTGGCACCGACGGCGTCTTGACCTCGTTGTGACAGCCGAATTTTCCGTCCAGTGCTAGTGCGTAGGTTTTAGAGGACGGATGCATTAGTAGGAGCGCCCGTGTTGTGACTAGGTACCTCTTACGTGGTGCTTCTCTGGTGCAGACCTGATCCTAGAGATACGGGAGTTAGATATAACCATCGCGTTGCTGCACCTCAAAGCATGACTTGCGGAGGTATCCCTTGTAGGGATGTTCTATTTTCTCCTGAGCCCGCAGGCGGCGCTTCATAGTCTTGTTCTCCAGCTTGTGTTTCCCTTGGCTCTGCAGCGTCGCTCTCGATGAGAAACATGTCGTTGTGAGCTGGGGGGGGGGGGGGGGGGGGGGCTCTCCTCGCGCGATCAGCTCAAGTATATGCGTAACAATCACCTGCTCCTCATTGTTGGTCAGGTTCCGTGAGTTGGCCATAGTATCAACCCGTGAAGGTCGTCCAGCGCGTCTTGCGCGAAGTGTGGTTTCAGAGGTGCTGTAGATAGCTGCAGCGCGTCGTACAGAGAGCTTCGCGTCTTTTTCAAGGGCCTGGAGCGCAAGCTGAATCTGACGCTCTTTTAACGCGTTGAACTTTGGTTGTTGTTGAGGCATTGGTGTAGAAAGGGAGGTTCGGTGTGTGGTCTTGGCAAAAGTGCGCCGCTCGCTATGCACCTACGTTAGTAAAGGTATTCTACTTATTAACTAACGTGAAGCACCACCGAAGCGGTAACACCACCGAAGCGGTCATTTTTCCTTGGCATTGCCACTTCTATGTACAACACGCAATGGCTCAACAACGCAAAGAGCAATTACTACAGCAAGAAGGCAGGATTGACCTTGCGCTAAACGCGTACGACTTAGGCTAGTTTAAGAGCATGCGCCTTGCTGCTACTGCGTACAAGGTCCCACAACAACGGCTCTCTAATCAGCGGAATAAAATCACCTTCCAGCTATCTACAACTGCTAACGGACAAAAGCTTACTCCTACAGAAGAGCAAACCCTCGTACAACATATCCTTGACCTAGACGCGCGAGGATTTGCCCCTAGACTGTCTGAGGTGGCAGATATACAGTCGCTGTATCTAGCGTTCTTTTAACGCGTCTAACTAGTGTTGTTAGGGCGGCATTAGTGTAGTAAGGGTGGTTTGGTAGGGTCTTAGCAAAAGTGTCCGACTCGCCTGTGTGTCCGACTCGCCTGTGTGTCCGACTTGCCTGTAGGGTACGTTATCCTAGTATATACAGTCGGGTGCCAAAAGTCTGTTCGCACGGGCGCACGAGCCACTACACCAACATTGCGAGCTCAACTTTGAAGTAGAATAACCCCACACAACGTAGACAAATTTAGACAATTTAAGTAATAAATAAATCGCAATACACTTAATATCGAGTCTGATATCCCTTTGCTTGTATTACAGCGTCTAGGCGTCGTGGCATTGACGTAATCAGTCGGCGGATAAGTGAGTCGGGTATTGCAGCTCATGCCTCGTGCAAACCCAATTCAAATGCCTCCCAGTTAGCTTGAGAGCCGCTTATATAGTCAAACTTGGGGTGAAGCTTATGAAGCTTCTGCTTGAGCGCCCATCAGAGGTGTTCAATTGGGTTAAGGTCTGGAGAATATGGTGGCCAGTCAACTGTGGCAACCCCGTGAATCTCTAACCATTCCGTACAGGCACGCGCAGTATGGATAGGTGCGTTATCCTGCATAAACCACTCGCCGGGCCTGTATTAGGGCAGGAGCCCTTCTTCCAATGCCCACAGGTAGCTTTGAGCCGTATACCCACGCCGTGCAGCTGCCTCGCCCCTAGTCATAATCACTAGAGAACTACGCCAAACTCGACCCCCCGGAGTCAACGATATCGACGCCCACACCATACGAGCAGGTTGGCGAGCAGTATTCACCTCCTCCACTATCTCGTGAGACCATTTCTCCTCTGGTAATCGCCATACCCATGTGGTGTTGTGGCCAGATCCACGAGCAACGCTGCACTCGTCGCTAAACCTAAAGACTTGCCTGCCCCAGTTGAACCCCTGCCACGCATGAGCAAGAGCTAGACGAGATTTAGCTGTAAGCGTACTGATTTTTGGTCTACGCTTTGCTCTGAACTTGCGTAGGCCTTCATTGGCTAAGGCGCGTTGAACAGTACGACGTGATACTCGTGGGTGGGTGGCCCCGACGTCTCGTAGGCCGGCTTCCTCCATGAGCTTGGAGTACTCTATTTGAGGGTTTTTGCGAGCACAACGTCGTAGCCGGCGATGATCTCTACTAGTCAAAATAGGTGGCCGGCCTGTTCTTGCTTGCGACGTGGTGCTGGAGGTGGCTTTCCATCGAGCAACTGTTTTCTGCACGCAGCGTTGGGTGCAGGAAAGTGCTTCTGCAACTTTAGACGTTGACACACCAGCTTCAACCTGCGCTAAGCAATAGACTCGCTGCGCCTCTGATAATTCACCCCCGCGCATACGATTGCCCGAAATTTCAGTGCCAAAAGACCTCATCTGGATGGAGTATTATAGTGTTAAAGAAGGTGCTGCTCTAGAGGATTGTGGGGTAGTTATGGCCCGTGCGTTTCGGGCGAACAGACTTTTGGCTAAGTACTGTATAATCTATTTGAAAGCAGGGAGCTTAGCGGTACGTTTAAGAGACCCCTTTTTAGTAATAAGTAGAAGTTGCGGCTTCTAAAAACTTAGAAATAAACTAGTCTAGCGATGCAATTAATTAAAAGTAGCCTTAGGAGATAGAAAATTGTTAATAAATAAGCATAACGCTTTGTACGGCTGAATGGCGCACCCTACTGAAATGGCGCGCTTTGTCGCACATTCACCTTTGCACCTTAATATCTCAACACTACAACAAGCAATTCAGGCGTGCGATGGCTTAGATTAATCCTCTATCTCTGCTACATCTTTCTAGCAGGTGCGCTTGTTGTGCCCGGTCTTGCCGCACGTCTTACAGCGACGTTTATTTTTACTGCTGCTACCTACCTGCGCACCACCTTCTTGTGCCTCAGCCTTAGCGTCTATCTCCTTTAGTATTTCCTCTGCCTCTGCCTGCGAGAGAGTCCCGCCTTCCTGAATCCGCTTCTTTTTGCGCTTCGTACCCTCAGAAGCAGCCTTATTTACCTGCTCAAGCTTAGCTATCCTTGCCTCAAGCAGCGTGTGCGAATGGTCCCTCTTTACAGACCCCCTTTTGACCTGCAGAACCATCTCAATAATTAAGTCAGGAGAGGAACTCTTATGTTCCCTTATCCTCTTAATTATTAGCGTTGTCTGGCTGTCAATTTCAATCGCGTTGGTTGGTGTTTTAGGTTGCCAGTTAGTAGGCCCTGGTAGAGGCGGTGTTGGCGTGCGAGGCTTGACTTTAAGCCTTGACAGCACCACCTCTGGGTTAAGTGGAACCAAGCCAGTTGCTTTAAAGCTTAATATAATGTTGCTCTTTAATATAGCCTTGTCGTATACTGGTTGAAACGTTGCTAAGAAGGTCTTTTTGTCCACATGGGTGATATGACTGTCTGCCAAGCTTTTGATTTCCTTCTTATACGCCTGCTTTAGCGGGGCAAAACACCCAACGTCAAGTGGCTGCAGGATGTGAGAGGCGTGCGGAGGCATGCAGAGAGCAATAATCTTGCTTTCCTCGCAGAGGTTTTGGAATTCGAGTGACTTATGGCTCTCGTGGCCATCAATAATCAGCAGCCGATGGCTACCTACAGTAGCAGCCTCTGTATGCTGGATAAAGTGCTTTAGCCAGGCAAGGCCAAGCTCATTCGAGGTCCAGCCATTCTTGCTAACCCTAATCCTCTAATCCTTTGGGTTGTTAACGTACCAGGCCTTGTCGTGGTGCTTTGCTTTGAGGATAAAGAAGGGTGGGATAGACCAGCCCATCGCGTTGATACAAGCGATCAGAGTTATCCACTCACGATCGCCAGGCTGGACGCTGAGTGGTGCAAGACGTCTCTCAGAAGCAGTTACTACCTTAACTGACCCTCCAACGCCTATCTAGAACCTAGTCTCGTCAAAGTTGTAGGTATCTTGGTCTAGGATGCCGTACTTGGCTTTGACATTGCGTACAAGGTCAAACCAGGGACTGATAATAGCTGGATCGCTGCACAGGACTCTCCGGTAATCCCTTGGTCTAGAAATCTGAGACTTGATCTCAGGTTTCCGTCTGATAAACCGGTAGACCCAGTGTTCTCCAACCTTGCCTGCACTGCGAGCAGCCAGCAGTTGATCAGCCATCTCTCGCACGTAGGCAAGCGTAGGGCCAAAGCCTCGCGCGTCAAGCTTCCTTATGTATTGAATAAGCACCTCCTCTTCTTGCCTTGTAAGCTTACACGCGTTAGGGTGGACAACGCGTTGAGAAGCTGGTTTGGCGCGTTGCCTTCGAAGGGTAGTTTCAGGCACGTTGTAGACAGCAGCAGCGCGTCGCTGGCTTAGATTCGCGTTTGATTTCATAGCTTTGATAGCAAGGTCAATTCTCTCTCCACGAGGAAGCAATTCAAGATTAATTTGTTGCGACATTGTTGGTGGTGGTTAAAAGTAGTGAGGTCTTGGCAAGGTGCGCCATTTCAGTGGGCGCGCCATTCAGCCGTACAAAGCGTTATAACGTTAAACACCACCGAGCCGGACAAACTACCAAGCCGGACACTTTTCCTTAGCATTGCGAACACTATATTTAGGATAAGCACTTACTCACCACTCTCTGCAGAGTCCACGTACAAGACACTTGTATTAGACTTAGAATCTTCTGCTGCATCTTTTTAGCACATACGAGCATTGTGCCTAGTCTTCCCACAGTTACTACAGTGCCGTTAACCTAGCTAGGGCCTTTCTTGACCACTACTTACACGCGCTCTCTTTAGCACTGTACGAGCTGTAGCTGCACTCTCAGCTACTAATAATGCTGCCTTGCCGTACTCTATTGTTCTACTATGCTGGATCTGCTTTCGTTTTCGGGTTTTGCGCTTAGTAATTGCTGCTACCGAGTCCGTGCGCGTGACGCCCACCATCGCGTAACGCCCCGCTGAGATCCTATCGACTTGTTGAAAAATAAGGTTACTGAGCCACCAACAACAGCAAATATTGTATAATATTGTAGTAGAGTAGTAAATAGACCTATGTGAACTACTTGTGCTACTTGTATTTACTTGGAAGCCTAACGTTGCGTCCGCGGCGAGTAGTGACTGGTGGAGGAGCTGAGGGTGCCTCAGGGGCTTCTTTCGCACCACCAGCATCACCAGCTTGTTTCTGACGCTTATTGCTACCTGAGGTAGCTTTTAAGGCTTTACGCTTACCCTTTTGGGATAATTGGATAGCAGTAGTAGCTTGACGAGCGTCCCTTTGACGCTGCGCTTCAGCTGCCTTCTTAGCCTTCTCCTGCACCCTCACCTCCTTAGCTCTCTCACGCTCTGTACGCTTCTCCTGAGCCTCTCTTGCTCTCTGAAGCTTAATTGCTACTTGCTCTTGCTTCTGACGTAGCTTTTGAAGATGCTGCTCCTCCTGTTCTTGCTCATTGATCTTCCGACGATAGTGTGCCTCTCTGACCTTCCGAGGAGACCAAAATACAGGTTGACTTTGGTACTCCTTCCGCTGTTGGAGACTCAGGGGCTTACTCTTCTTATTGTGCTTCTTCCTGTGTGCAAGAGACTCCTGCAGGCCTTTGTTCTGCTCAGTAAGCAGCTCAACCTGGGCAGTAAGAGAGTGAATTGCCCCTGTCAGCTCCCGCACTGCCTCACTGTCAGGTTCCTTCACATGATCCTTAAGTACCTGCCTTATACGCCTCCAGTCTGTTGGTCTAAGAGCTCCTGATTGTTCTTCTTTGTCTGTATAAGTGTTGTTGACTTGTTTGAGTACAGCAGAGGCGTCAGGGGGCCATATCCCTGTGGCTGCAAAGGAGTTGACGATTGTTGACTCCTGAAATGAGCTCTGCCACGCCGCCCAGAACAGGTGTAAGAAGTTTGATTTAGTGACTGGAGAGGTCCCCTGACTGCTTTGGAGGAACTGCGTAAGCTCATTTGAGTATGCTCGTGCCAGAGGTGAGAACAGGCAAACGTCCAGTGGCTGGAGCCTGTGTGTTGAGTGAGGGGGAAGGATCATCACGAGTATCTTGCGTTGGTTGGCGTACTCAATAAAGTCAGGGGTAACGTGGCTCCCGTGGCCGTCAAGTATCAAAAGACGATACTTTCTCCGTGCTGTGGCCTTAGTAGCGCGATCGAACACCTGTTCAAGCCAGGCAAGAGCTATCTCGTTGTTGCTCCAGCCTGTACTAGATGAGCTGACAAAGACTGAGTGTTCCCCTGGCTTGATATCCTCCACCCAGCCTGAGTATATAGCTTGATTGGCTGCTGGGTATATGAGGCTTGCTGGCAGGGCTTCCCCTGAGGCACTTATGCAAGCAATAAGCGTGATCCACTCCCGTGAGCCGTCTTGGAGAGTACCTCTGACTTGCTTGCTGTCCCACAGTGGCCGGGAGAACACTCGTTTTGCACGTTCAAGTACCCCGATCATGAAGCCCTTCTCATCCATATTGTACATGTGCTGAGGCTCAATGCTGTACTCAGCTATCTTGCTGTGTAGAAGTGTGAAGTAGGCCTCAAAAGAAGCCCCTGAGTCAGCTTGGTGGCGATTGCGATCCTTCCCTGTTGCCCATTTGGTGACCAGTTCAGCTGTGTGACGGTGGAGGAAGCGAGTAACCCAGCTATCAGAGACGCTGCTACCAGCTACTTTAGACGCGTAATTTCGGATTTGAAGCCTGTTAGGAGGGAATCCGTCCTCAGTAAGCTTATTAATAAGCTTAATAAGCTCTTGTTCTTCAGTGTTGTTGAGTTTCCGTTGGTTAACTGCTTTGACCTCCCTAGAAGTTGAAACCCCTTTGTGCCTCCGCGCTAACGTAGACCGATCAACTCCCTTTGCTTTAGCAAACTTTGTGTATGAAAGTTGTTCTTTATGATTGCGCAAATCGAATTCTGTAGCCGCTTCTTGAATTGAGTCCATATTGACTGAGCTATGGGGTGTTGAAGATGGGGTGCGATTTGCTTAGCGGGGCGTTACGCGATGGTGGGCGTCACGCGCACGGACTCGGTAATTGCTCTCCAAGCTCATGGATGCGAGTTGCTTGTACGACATTCTGGTGAAGCATCCTTTCAGCACCTTTTACTAGCTGCGAAAACCCTCCTCTAGCATCTTCTAGTAACTGTACGATAGCTTCGCTTACAAGCCTTGCTTGTGATCTAAACTCGTGCGAATTGCTTGGTATTTGCGACTGCTATGGTGTTTCTGGTAGAGGTAGTGGCGGTAGGGTGCGTAATCGTACGTCAAGCCGATCTAGGACGCATTGCGCGTTGATAGGCACAAGTCCTGAAGCCTCAAAGGCCTTCTTGCAGTTGTTGTACGTAAACACGTTAAAAAACGCGTCTTGAAATGCTAGAAGGAAGCCTTCCTTATTAATGTGGTGGATCTGTTTCTTTGCTAAGCCTTGTACGTGTTAGGAGTACTTTAGTTTTAACGGCGAGAAACACACTACATTAAGTGGCTAGAGTATGTGCGATAAGTAAGCAGGCATGCAAAGGGTAAGGATCTTGTGTACAAGGCAGAAATCCTTAAAATCCTGGTTAAGATGGCTCTCATGACCGTCCAAGATAAGCAGCCTGTACGACCCCTTCTAACGCGTCTTTGTATGCTGGTTAAAGTGCTTTAACCACTCAAGCCTAAGTGCGTTGTTAGTCCAGCCGTTCTCAGAGACAGAGAGCTTCTAATCGTACGGTATGTTAGTCTCCTCGTACCAGGCAGAGATGTGTACGCGCCCTTTGTAGATAATAAAGGGTGGAATAGCATACCTAGCAGCGCAGATGTTCTGGATAACTGTAACCTATTTGCGATCGCCTAGCTAGATAACAGTTGGCTTCGTACGCCTCTCTAAGCCTGTAACAACTTTCATTTAGGCGATAACTCCTATCTAAAAGCCAGTCTTATTAAAGTTGTAGATGTTATTATTAAAGACCCTATACTTGTCTTTTGTCTCTTGTACGAGTCTGAACCACGCGCTAATAACCTCTGGGTCTTCCTAGAGTACTCTCTAACGGTCCTTTGCTCGATTGAAAGCTATTTTAAGCTCCTCTGTACGCTGTACAAATCGGCCTGCCTAGTTCTTGCCAACGGGTGTCCTGCCACGTACGGCCAGTAGTTGATTGGCGATATCTGCTGCCTTAGGCAGCCGGAGGGGAAACCTACGCGCGTTAAGCTTAAGAATATGTTGTATAATTATTTCCTCTTCAGCTATAGAGAGCTTCTGGCCGTTGGGAGGTGCCTTAGGTCGAAACGTGATATTACGGCGCCGGTCAGAGAGCCGCTGGAAAGGCACATTAAAAGCTGCAGCAGCACGTCGCACGCTCTGAAACTGTCCCTTATCGTACGCCTGAAGGGCAAGAACAATTCTGCCTTCTTGCTAAATTAATTCCTGCCTGCGTTGTTGTTGCATGTTATATTGTACGGCAAAGTTGCAATACTAAGGAAAAGTGTCCGGCTCAGTGGTTTGTCCGGCTTGGTGGTGTTTGACGTTAACATTAACAAAATAATAGATTAACGTGTTTTACAAGCGAGTCGTCAATACAAGCGAGTCGTCAGCCCCACCAACTCTGTGCACCTCTTAACGCGTATATCTTAACAACGCAATAGTAAAGTATCTAGAAATTAATAGAGTAGATTAAGCAGTAGCTACAGCCTCTTTCTTGCATGTACGTGAGTTGTGCCCAGTCTCCCTACACGTCTTACAGCGCACCAGAGCCTAGCGGCTAAGGCCTGATCGCTCTCCTCCATGACGCTCCTCACGAGCAAGGTGCTGATCTGCCTCACGTTGAGCAAGTATATCCTCTCCAGTCCCCTTTGTTAACACTCCTTGCTTCTGTATACGCTTCTTCTTGCGCTCCCTACGCTTTGACGCTGCTTTGTTAGCCCTCTCAAGGCTAGCAATCCTTTCCTTCATCAGCTCAGCTGAGAGGATCATCATCTCAGCTCCTTTCTTAAGCTGGTCTATCTTCTCAATTATAGAAGCTGGTGACGAGCTCTTGTGCTGGCGTATGCGCTCACGAATTAGGCTTGATTGAGCCTCAAGCTCGCGGGCGTTGCTTGGAGTACGAGCCTCCCAGAGAGCCTCTGTGAGAGCCGCTGGTGGAGTAGGTGTACGTAGCTGTACGTCTAGCTTTGAGAGGACAGCCTCTGGCTGATAAGGTACTAGACCTGCTCCCCGGAAGGCTGAGCAGATATTGACTGGCGTGAACGATCGATTGAAGGCTGCCTTAAACGCAGGCAGAAACTCAAGCTTGGTGATGTGGTTGATGTGGTTGCGCATCAGGCTCTCTACCTCACGACTATAGGCGCGCTTTAACGGCGAGAAGCAGCCAACGTCAAGGGGCTGGAGTAGGTGAGAGGAGTGAGGTGGCATACAGAGCGTGTAGATGTTGTGCTCCTTGCAGAGCTCCTGGAATCCAAGAGAGTGGTGGCTCTCGTGGCCGTCAAGGATAAGTAGGCGCCGCGCTCCTACTACACGAGCCTGAGTGTGAGCGTTAAAGTGCTTCAGCCACTCTACCCCAAGCTCGTTATTTGTCCAGCCATTGTCGCTAACTGCAATTGCCCAGTTGCGTGGGATCTCTGTCTCCTCATACCAGGCAGAGAGGTGGTACTTGCCAGCAAAGATTAGGAACGGTGGGACTGACCAGCCAGCAGCGTTGATAGCTGCTATTACTGTCACCCACTCACGGTCGCCAGGCTGAACAGTCTTTGGCCTGCCTCTCCTCTCTGATCCTGTCACAACAAGCTGCGTTGTGATCTTGCCCATCATAAAGCCAGCCTCGTCAAAGTTGTAGACGTCTTCGTCGCAGATGCCGTACTTGGCCTTTGTCTGCTCTACAAGCTGAAACCAGCCTTGGATAAGGACAGGATCCTCGCATAGAGCTCTCTGCCTGTCATACGCTCGGTTGAAACGCGTTGTAAGACTCTCTGTACGCTTAACAAAGTTGCGCGGCCAGTGGACGCCAACCTGACTAGCACTGCGTGCAGCCAGCAGTCTATTAGCCATATCACGTACAGCTGCGTACGTAGGCGCAAATCCACGTAGATCTAGATCAAGTATGTATTTAACAATCACCTCCTCTTCTAGCTGGGTAAGCCTCTTTGAGTTGGGCTGGCAATCGCGTCGGGCAGGCTTCCCAGCGCGTCGGTCGCGCATTGTCATACGAGGGACGTTAAAGGCTAGAGCAGCGCGACTTTCAGACTGAACCTGCTTTGAAACAATAGAATTAATAGCAAGCTGAACATCAGCTTCATTTGATAGTACTTGAGGGGCATAGCGTTGAGGCATGATGAAAAGACTTAAGGTGGTTGATCAAAGTTGGTGGGGCTGACGACTCGCTTGTAAAACACGTTAACTACTAGAGAATTGCGTTAACTAAGGTCTTAACGTTAAAGGCATTTGCATTGTTAACCTAGTCCGGAGCAATTCTCTATTAAAGTAGAGACTGCCGCTAGAGGCGAAAGCTACAGTAAATCTTGCTAATAGAGACATCCGCTATTATAGTAGGGTACCTAGTTAATAAGCTAATAATGTAGACTTATGCAACCCCCTTACTACTCTTAGCGTAACTAGGATATTACGCGCAGAGAAACCTTCCCTTTTCGTCTTAGCCTACTATTAAAGTACATGTACAGCGAACGGAACGGTCAACGAACGGAACACTTTTGCCAAGACCCCACCAACACACCCTTCCTCTACTAATGTCTTAACAACAACTACATTTCAACGCGTTTAAAGAGCGTCAGGTACAGCTTGCGCTTCAAGCTCTTCAACAAGACCCTAAACTCTCCTTGCGACGCGCTGCAGTTATCTACAACGTGCCCTTGACCACGCTACATCATCGACGCGCCGGACGACCTTCACGCGTTGATACCATGGCCAACTCACGGAATCTGACCAATACTGAGGAGCAGGTGATTGTTACGCATATACTTGAGCTAGCTAAGCAAGAACGACCCCCCTGGCCTGCAGATGTGACTGATATCGCCAATTCTCTGCGGAAAGAGCGCGGTTTGGCCCCTGTTGGCTCAAACTAGTACTCTATCCATCTTATCTCTCAATACTCAACGGGCATGGACGCCGATCGCCACAACGCTGATTCCTACGCGAATTACGAGCTCTACTTCAACTTGCTACAGCGTAAGATCGCTGAGTATAAGGTTGACGCCGAGCACACATACAATATGGATGATAAGGGCTTTATGATAGGCATCACTACTAGGGCAAAACACGTGTTCAGTAGACGTATGTGGGAGAAGGGGGAGGTCAAAGCATCATTTCAAGATGGCAATCGTGCCTGGGTGACGCTCATAGCGTGTGTGTGCGGCGATGGATCAGCTTTGCCCCCTGGCCTCCTCTACGAGTCCGCCAACAACACCCTCCAATCAAGCTGGGTAGAAGAAATACAGTCAGGGGAACACTCTGTGCTTGTTTCTTCCTCACCTAGTGGCTGGACCAACAACAATATAGGCCTTGCCTGGCTTCAGCAGGTGTTTGATCGCTTCAACAAGACCAAGGCGCGGAGGAAGTGGCGCCTCCTAATCCTTGACGGCCACGGCTCCCATGTGACGATGGACTTTATTAACTACTGCGATCAGAACAAGATACTCCTGGCTATACTTCCTCCTCATTCAACCCATACGTTGCAGCCGCTTGATGTGGTGATGTTCAAGCCTCTGTTAACAGCGTATTCAAATGAGCTCACAACACACCTTCACAACGGCCAAGGACTGTCAGTAATTAAGAAGAGCAACTTCTTCCCCCTGTTCTGGAAGGCTTGGGAGAGTACGTTTACTCAGGGGCTAATACTTAAGTCCTTTGAGACGACGGGTATATCACCCCTACAGCCCAACGTCATCCTCCGACGCTTTGCTAAGGATACCCCTGAGGCCTCTGACGGCAGCACAAGCTCTTCTTCAGTATATTCTGGCAAAGACTGGCTCAAAATTGAGACTCTGTTGCAGAAAGTTGCGAAGGATGAGAGCAGTAAGGAGCTGAGGAAGATCAGCCGATCACTCCACCACATCTCAATCCAAAACACTCTCCTCTACCATGAGATAGCAGGCCTCAAAGAGGTACTTAAGACTCAGAAGAAGCACAAGAATAAGAGCAAAGCTCTTGAGTTCCAGGCTCGCAAGGAGTATCATGGTGGAGCTGAGTTCTACTCTCCTAGCAGAGTAGAGAAAGCACGAGCTGATGAGAGGACAAAACAACAGAATCAGGAGGTAGAAGAACTTAAAAAAGCAGAGATGGCAAAGCTAAGGCAGGCTAATAAGCTGTACAATGAGAAGATTGCTCAGGAGAGGCGTGAACAGCGGGCGAGAGAGAAGGAGGAGCGTGAGCGACTCAGAGCTGAGAAGGCTAAGGAAGCAGCCAAACGCAAAGCTCAAAGAGAGCGCGATCAGCAAGCTCGCAACGCTCAAAAAGCTATACAATTATCCCAAAGAGGCAAGCGAAAGGTATCACAGTCTGCAGCACCAAGAAAGAAGCAGAAACGTGGTGCAGTGGCTGCGCAGCGTGGTGTTGTTGCTGCAGAGCCTCCTGCGGCACCTCCCACCCACACCACGCGCAGAGGCAGAACGGCAACTCTATATAATTAAATTATATGAGAGAATATCATGATATAGATCTATAGAACAATCTACCAAATATTCTCATGATACTAGCTATTGTACATGGCTCTATAGCCTCAAGTTCGTGTAATGCTGAAGGGCGATTATGGGGCGTTGCGCGACTCCGGGCGTTGCGCGCACGGACACGGTATCTATTATAGGAATCTGCTTCGCACAAACTAAGCCTAAGTCTATATTAAAGGTGCTTGTAGTATTATAACATTGCGCAGACAAGCTAGTTCCTCTAATTGCGACTTAAATCGTATACTTTTTCTAGGTAGTTGGTTGGATGCCCGTGATTGGCGTAAACGCTTAAGATGCTCCTTAAGCTGCCTCTAATCTACAGAGATGCCTAATCCGATAACCTAGGAGTAGACTAATAACCTTTTCAGAATGACTCGTTCAGGATCAGGACTCTTCCGACCTGTATGGTCTTGACAGTCCTTAAGGCGGATTGGATCTTTCAGCAGGGGCTGGTATGTCTGATTCGATCCTAGAGCAACCGTCCAGCGCCATGGACTCATAGTTCGACGACTGGGTAATGAGCTCCGTACGCTAGACACATGACTAAGCCATTGGCTCAAGAGTGGCGAACGGTGTACTCTAGTCTTGAGTTGCTTATGGTGAAATCGGATAAGGCTGATCAGGCTGACAAGAGCCAGAAATCCGCCTACGCTCCCCATTGTTATGACTCCGATATTGAATTCGAACGTGTGCACTGTCGATTATGAAGAGCTGCGGGGCATGGCACACCCGCTCCGAGGATCGTGACGCTCATGGTTCTTTGGGGTGCTAGCTCTCGGTGCACAGAGAGTCGTTCCGACGAGGTTGGGCAAAGCAAGTGTGCTTGCTTCCAGAATCGCGAGACTTCTAGACTCTCTTCCGTACGTATTACTATAGGCGCCAAGAGGAGCTTTGTTGGTTAGAATAAGTCCCTAACATAAGATTTGACTATACTAGCGAGGCAATATCGGATGTAGATAGTGCTAAGAAGTGGATTGAACCAAATGCGCGCTATAATGCATGTACAGCTTAGATGCGTCCTTAACCGCTAATTTACCTCTTTTAATATAGCTAAAGCACGCACGCGATAAGGCCGCTAAATTCCAAGTTTAACAGTCACCGTACCAACAGCAGCTGGTTCATACAGAAGCCAGGCCCGGGAAGGAGTCATCGTCACGATAGTTGGCAAGCGCTACGGTGTAGTCCAATGCCTTGGTTAAACAGCCATGAGATTAACATATCTTGTAGGCTGTGTAAATAACAAATACTCTTATTACAGGTTGGGGCAACCTGTCTTCTCGTTATGAGCGGTTGTTATATCACGGGTCTTTCATTGGATATGTAGCTCGTGCTCAAGACCGGAAACCCGATGTAAGGGGTTTTGTTTGGGACGATTTTCTGCACCAGCTTCCCTTTTAGTCAAGCCGTAAGTAGAGCCTACAGAAACGGGCAATGAGATGCCGTACGAGTGCGCGGTCAAATCGGAGTGGGTCTTCAAGAAGCGTGGTGTTGGCGACAACATGGCTGTCGCGCCTCAGTAGACATCTCGCACTGCCAATGAATGGCGGCAAATTCAGGCGCAGCAGGATGCCTCCACCTCAGGCCTATGATCACTGAACTGGCCGCACGTCGAGCTGGCACATACCCAACGAAGTCGGTCAACGTAATTAGTGCAGGGTGCGAGCAAGTGTGCTTCAAAGCGCGGAGCGCCTTTGCCACACATTTACCGACGAGACAGAGCCAGGTCATCAATCATGAGAGAAACTTGTGCAGGGATAGAGATCTAGGCAACGTCGTGGCTGAGCTTGCACGGAAGAGGAGGCTGTCAAGATTCAAGTCACGCAGCACTGGTTGCGAGCGGTGTTCTGGCAGCTGTATTCTTCGCGGGGGCTCGTCAGCAGTTTGACTGGCGACGCGGTGCAATTCTTGAGCCCGATGTGGATCGCAAAAGACCTCGAGGTTGCGCTAGAAATATTTTCGCGATCTGCTTTGGATGTTCATGGCGAGGTTGTGGTGAGTCTTGGTGCCGGTTCCTCTTCTCTTTCGTGCATTTCTTTGCAGCTTCTGCCCAAAACTGTTCTGACTCCCACCCTGCGTCTCGGGCTACGCAGCCCATCCAAAAGTGAAGTGCTTTTCAGTATTGGTCTCCCGTCAGCCTCTGGGCTAACACACTCGTCAGGTCAAACAAGTCTTCGACGTCGCTTGCTGCTTAATCGACGCTGTAGCCCACCAGTCCTTCTTGCGACATGCGGACACTCTCGGCCTGGAGGAATGCATGTTGCGCATGTTGCCGTATGTTCAGATTCTTCGAAGCGCGGAATTTCGATATCCGCAGCTTGTCACTAAGCTCCAGAAAGCATTGCCTCAATCTCCTCTTCCTTGGTCTTTAGAGTGCAATTGCCCTGTGCTTTTTAGCGGCTCTGACGCTATTGGTGAGAATTCACCCCACTCATGTGCGAATCTACTCAGCAACGGCAGCCTCTACAGCTCTACTCCAGTCTCATCGCTATATCGTAATACCAACTAGGTTGTAGCATTGCTGCTAATACATGCAATGTTGCATTCTCCTAGAGGCGTGTAGTCAGCCTATCAACTAGAGGTGCGTAATTTTCTAGGACCGTTGTTGATGCGCAACATGCTGCCACACCGAGACCAAGCTCGAATAGACGGCGTTTTCCGCACAAGCCAGTGTGCTGCGCGGGTGCTATACTTTACTAGTGCCTCAGAAGCAGGTCTATTGACGCGAATTATTATTCACAGTTGCTCTTGTCCAAAGGTCATCGAGCCAAGCATAGACCCTTGTTATATTCTTGCTTTCTATTCTCGGTTCAAATTGTTCTTTTCGCGCGATCATGATCTGTCAACCCTGCCCCTGCCTCACGCCACGGCTCACCGATAGGGTGTGGCCTGCACTCTCCGACAGCCCGCCCTGACCGCCAGGACTCTACCGTCCAAACTCATAGCACTATCGTTTACTGTAGTCTGCCATCGCCTCGTACCTCTGCTTGCGCCCACATAGTCTTGGTAGACGAGGCCACTCTGTTATCACAAGCCTGGAAGGTTCGAAAGGACCAAAGACTGTATCGGCGATGAGGTGATTCTAGGATTTGCCATCCTTTTGCACACCCGGAAGGGCCACTGACGGCCACCTTTCGGCGTTGAGAAGAAGTCCCTGTTCTCTTGGTATGCAGGCGGTTTTTCGGGCCAGGCGTTTTACTCGATGACCCGCTGCAAGCCGCAGTGTCACGCAATGTTCACCATGACCACAGCTCGTCTCAGTACCGAAATTGAAGAACTGTGTGATAAAACCCTTAATTACGGTAATGACTGGCAGCCGCCAATTGCGGTAGAGATCGAGTAAGATCGCAAACAGGAAACCCTCAGAGCGAGCGTCCAATTCGAACGAGATCGAGTTTCATTTCCAAGCCGGCCACTGTGTATGTCAACGCCTTACTTCGCACTCGAGATGCTAGATGTTTCGAGCTTACATAACAAAGACCTCATCAGATCTTACTGAATTCGAGAACCCCTCGCGGAGCAAAGCAGCGAATACTTTCTAGCACTGATCATTGCGAATCAGCAAGGAGGACGGTCTTTGTCGGTTCATTCGAACGTACGTACTAGTAGCCGGTTAGTAAGGTCATCTAATTCTCGCCAGGTGATAGAAAATCGTGATGAGTATACATACTGCCTGTGATAGCCAAAACAGGTAAGTTTATTAAAAGCTGGTCCGAAAAATTCGTGCTGTTTGACGTACTTGCTACGCGAAGCACCAGCATTAGCAGAGGTATCGCCGGGGATGTACACTCCCCTCATCCCTCCTCTCCACTTACATACTGTGCTGTAGTTAGCGTGGAACTGCGGGGCAACAGTAACCAGGGTTGCCAAACGTACTGTCTATATTTCAAGTAAGAAATGATTGCTAAGTTTCAGCATTTGCGGCTCCAGCGTTGAGATGACTTGCCGCCTGTTCGATTCTCATCAGAATCTGTGCCCAGTCGATGAGAAGCTACTGGAGCGAGATCACCTACTTGCTGCGTTGAAACCGGTGGTAAGCATCTGAATATCTCTTCAAGTATGTTGAGTAGCGGGGTTGCGTTCACTCACAATCTGTCCCTGTTTAGCAGCAGGACGTGCAACACCTGCAGTCAAATGCTTGTGAGATCATCACTTACTTGCTACTCTCTTAGCACCCATCAATCGCTTCATATTATCCAGGTAAGGCTGAGAGACGCATCGACTCACTTGCTTTATCAATGACGATAAGCACTTAATCAGGTCCTCTTGTCTGTCGATTCCGTGGGCGTTCACTTACATACTATAAAATATCTCAGTGTTAAGAAATATATTCCTCAATAAATTTCTTGGAGGGCTGGAGTTGCTCACTTTCTATCCAAAAGTCAGCCATGGGAGCCAGTGTTTTTAACACGTGACGTTAGAAACACGTCAACCTACGTCCTGTTTTGTCGTAATCGGAGATTAGCTCGCGTCAGTCATGACTGTCTTCCGATGCATCTATGACGTACAACCTTTCCTAGTTAGAAAGCAAAATTCTACAATTGTGCCATGCCATTAGATGTACTTACATACTACGGTACACCTGCGTTAGAAATCTGCATTTCAATTCGATTGGTCGAGTCTCTGTTGTAACTCACATACTGCAATACTTTCGTCAGTACAATCTTTTGCGCGACACAGCTGACGTACGGCCTATACAAAACGTAAGGATAATCTCCTGTATCAGCTGTCCCTGATGACTTTCGTGGAACTGCTTACGATCTATGGCGTAGCGTCAGCAATATACTTCGATCGTCCCTATGTAGGGCAATTGAGACACCTTACTTCCTACACGCGCAATTACAGTCAGGCGCTAGTGTTCTTGAGTCATTTCTACTTATTCACTTACGTCCTACGACAAGGGCCGCAATCAGTAAATGGCTGCTTTCGCTCTCGCGTATCATAGTGTACTCACTGCCTACATCTTGTTAGCGAACCGAGCTTACCCCGCCAATTTTGTAATTGGTCGTGGAACACTTACGCTCTGTTGTAGTCAGCGATCTGCGATACGAATTTGCTTCGGGTGAGGCATGCAAGCCACCACTAAGACTTACGAGCTGTAATACGGGCTTTCGTTTAGTCCGTAGTCGATGAGCTTTTCGGAAACAGGGCACTTCATACTTACAGCCTGTGTATGATAAGTGACGGTACGACTGGAATTTTACGATCTGTAAATTTGTCCAAACTCACGTCCTGTGGTAGTCAGGTATGGTTGAGTCTCTCCTGCAAACAATGCAGGACTTACGGTCTGATGTGTTGTCACCTATAGCGCTCTTAGCCCATCCAAAGATGACTATTTGTACGTACGTTCTATGTCAAGTCAGCGAACGTAACCTTGTTTGGCTCTACGATAGATCTAAGCACCTACAAGCTATAATGTGAACGATTGATGAGCGCGCAACGTCAACACAGGTTTCATTCAGCCGGACATACATTCTAACAGGCGGTCAGTAAGAGACAGTTGTACAATGTGCCACTGACTAACCTCCTGCAAGCATGACAGGTCAGAATTGAGCGCTTTGTTTCTGAAAGACACCACAACAACTCACAAGCTACAAAAAGATGTTTTGTCAGTAGATCTTCACCCAAAGATAGAGTTATTGGAATATATGCTCACTCACAAACTGTCTTGTAGTAAGCATGCTTCGTGAAGATTACTCTTGATGGGGTATGTATTTGCTCACTTGCTTTGCAGAGCCATCAACGTTAGATGTGAAATGATGCATTGAGTTTGATACCATGGTGGTGACTCACAAGCTGCATTATAGTCAGAATTAAAGATCTCAGAAGGACAGAACCGGTGATGGCTGACATACCTCCTTCGTCCAACCTTGATTAGCACACGCTTCGGAACAGCGTCATGATACTTACCGACTGTGAATCAAAAACGATGATCAATATCTGTACCTGTTGGATCATTTTGGGAGCATGCTTTTGACTTACGTGCTGCAGGAGACCGTCAGGCCATGGGATCAGAGATCTGTGTCGCAAGTCTGACTCACCATCTGTACCGTGATTACAATCAACGAGTCATCCTCTATGTACGGTAACACGACTTACTTCCTTAGCCAGGTTAGTGGAATCCACGTTGAGAGCAATACTAGGAATGGTTTTCACTTACCGTCTGGCGCGTTTCATGATCAGAAACATTTACATTTTAGCACTCTAAAACGCCAAAAGCGAACATGCTTACACAGCTTTCATCCTGGACAGCTCTTGTTAGCGATTTTGACCAATGCAAGTACCAAATATTAGATAGACGCACCTGACGAATGGAGATAGCCCTTCGAAGCCCATTGTTATCCATACCAGGTATCGTGAGCGCAATTGTCCAGGCTGGCATAGCCGTAGCAACGAAGGCGACAATGTCCACGAACTTCATAATGTTTGGGAAATGCATTGCAACACCTGAAAAGTTTCAGAAAAGTATTTGAAGAATGAGGTTGGGATTCGGTAATTGTGGGCGGGGTTCGGCGATCTTGAAGTATCTTTGGGTGATCCACTAAGGAGAACCGCAACCAGAATGTAAATTTGGTTTAGAGAGTGTGTGTAACATTCCACTTCTTCGTTCCTTACCACATGAGAAATGCACATCGTCATAAGGTTCGAGGTGTTCCGGTCGATTCCGCATTCCTCGCGTGGCCATAAGATATAGGTTCTCTTTCAATCATCTCTCAGATCTTGATTCTTGGCTCGGTGAATGCCGATGCAAAGGAATTGTCATATCTTCCTTTTCGCCAACGTAGAAGTACTACCGATTCAATCATCAAGACGGCATCTGTCGGGCCCGTAGCGGGAACTGCAGGCTTACCTGTGTTTGTCATCATTTCCATAGTTTGAACAATGAGAAATTGTAATTAGGGGATGAATTGGTCGTTGGCTGGGCTGCCACCAAACGAATCTCTGCACGAACAGAGCCTGATGGAGTCACTTCGTTCCTTATTGGAACAGATAGAAAGATTTGCGCTTTAAAAAGTAGGCTCTGTGATTGCAGAGGAGATATCGAATTCACTTGCTACCAAGATAAGCCTGAAGGAAAGACATTGTTCGACCACGGGAATGACAAAGCCGCAAGAGAACCCGCCAATAGCGAAGACGACCCAGCAGGCTCCGGATCTTTGGAAAACACGTGATCCTATTCACGATCCTATGAAAACGTAATGAGCGCTTCAGTCGGGGCCGACTGGATACGCCAGCCCGACATATGAATTATATGGTGACTCGTCTGATGACGGCGTAGATTTGACGGGTGGTCGGACCGGTTTTGGCATCGGTTGGTAATGGGTTTCGGAGCTGAACCCTGGACGTGGCGAGTGTGGCTTCCGTTGTGGCTTCCGTTGAGGACCCGGACGATGCTTGGAGTGATGCTTTGCGTTGGTCAAAACGTCGTCTACACCATCCCCTGGATTTGACGGCGGAGAATTGACCCCTGATGGCGGTAATTGAGGTCCGGGTATCCATGCATGGGGCGGCGCAATCCAAGGGCCATCATCGACCCCGTCGCCAGGGGAAGATGGTGAATAGTCGACTGGCAGTGCAGTTCCGGGGTTCAATGGACCCGGATCTGCAGCAGACCCAAATTTCTGAATCACAATCAGTAAATATGCAGCCGAAACGCAATTACACTCGAATACACTCATGATCGTCACTCGTGGCACGACTGGTGCTCGATCGGCTTGGCTATCCTGTTGGTGCATATGGGAGAGACATACCGGCGACCAATCTGAGTTTTGCCAAAGAGACATGCGATTCGATGGCCCTCCGCATTGTTGTGTCGAATTGCCGGAACAACTCGAACTGCAGTCACCCGGATACTGAATAATTGGATGTAGGAAACTGTTCCCGCAAAGGCATTCAGATCCATCTTTCAAACCAAAGTACTTGTATGGTTCGCCTGACGCAGTCGAACAAAAGTCTTTACACGATTCCTGCGTATGACGCTGCGCCGTCGGACCGTAAAGCAGGGGCTGGCCGCTGGAACTCTGGTCGGAGATACAACCCACAAAGCGATTCAGAGGTATAAATGTCGATAAAGGCTGTTCAATGATCAACTGACGAGTTCTTTAGATAACCTACAACATAGGTTCATCTCAATCCCAACCGCATGTTTACAAGATGCATGAGCTTGAGTGTTGTGCAACAGGATACTTACCTTCAGCTGCGCGGAAGCCTGCGGCGCCTGGCTTGCCGTGGTCTGTGGTCGCTGTCCGGTTGCCTGGATAGCAACAGGGACACTGTCCGGAAACGTTGATGAAATGCGATCGATGGAGTCACTGACCTGTGTGGTCGAGAAAGACAACGATGAACCGGGTGCTTCGGCCACCGATAAGCTATCTACCGTCGGCTGCGTGGAAGCCTGCGGGGCCTGGCTCATGGTGGTCTCCGGTCGCTGCCCGGTCGATTGGATCGAAAGTGACATACTGTCCGGAGACGTCGGTGTTGTGAAGATGACAGATTCGCTGGCTTCTGTTGTTGGGGAGGAGGATGATGATGGAGCGGACAGTTCGACTGGGGCCCCGAAGATGGTGTAGGTTTGCGATTCGACAGCCCCGTCAGAGCGAGTGGTAGTCTTCACAGTGGTGTAGGTAGTCATAGTCCATGGAATTGGAAGAGATAGACTTCCAAGCAGGGGGCCTGTATAGGTTAATGTTGAGTTGCTGATTGAAGTGACGGCTGGTACGTTCACAACAGTTGTGATGATACACGCTGAAGGTGGCGGCGGCCAAGCCTGCACGGCAGTGGTCTGCAATACAGGCCCAAGAAACTTGAAGAAACCCATGGTTACAGGAGCTCAAGGAGAGCATGTACAGAGGTATAGTCCTACGTAAATCGCATGTATGCTAGTAGATCACGGCAATTCAGGAGCAGCGGGAGGGCAGGAATGTCACTAGAGAAGAGGAATGTTGCACCTTTTGTTGACAGGTTTGTACAACAGCAGGTCAAATTCCATTATCTCCGCGGACCCAAATAGAAGGATATTCTGGTTTGCGGGGAGCATTGCTATCCTGCAAGTTGGAGGTTGGTCCGCAAATTTCCGAGGTACCTCCGACTTGGCAACAACTTCGGGGTCACGATCATCCTCCCAAACGCACGTGCAGAACTAGAACAAGATTCCTCGACTACACTCACACATCTAGACTACACTCTTCACGTCTGTAACAGACTCTTGCCCCTGGTCCAGTACAAATGAGGTACATGCACCCAGGCACCGCAGGATGCAGACACGTAGCGGAGGACTATCCGACGTTCTTTGACGTGCGGGAGTTGTGCACATTCTCTGTGAGGTCTTCTAGCTAAGGGACTTAGCTATCGTGCATTCCATTTCACCTGGCTTGGTGAAGGCCACCTTAATGAAAGGTGAAATGTTGGGTCTGGAGCCTGGACGATGGGCTCGACTTCAGTCACCGAATACACAAGACACGGGCAAGCTCGTTTGGGGAGACAAGATCTGAAAGTTCGCGGAGTGCAGCCACGTATAGTCCACGATGAGGGGAGTTTTAAGTGTCCTGCTTAATCTACTGACAGTCACAGCGTCGGCAGGGGTACCGGACGTGGTTGCAAAGCGACAAGCCGCCTGCACAGCACAAGAGACGGTGGAGTACGACGTCTATACCACCATTAGCGGTCGACCGGTTGTTGTGTCCACGTTGATCACTTCGAATACGGTCCTCCTATCGGACATTCTAGGAACTCCGGTGACGATCACGAATGCACCGACGCTGCTCACGACGGAAATCACGATATATGCAACAATCACGTATACGGGAGTTGGCACGTATCGACGAGGAGGCATAGGGGCACCGTTGACCTCCGCAAGCAACTCTGGAGAAAGTGATGGAAGTTCTCTGGGGAGCAGTTCACAAACGACGGCTAGCCCATCGAGCAATGGGGTCGTGGAGCTGCCAGAACAGTTTGTGTACCTCACATCGCTGTATGCAGGATCGACGACGTCCACTTCGACGCTCGCTGCGCCAACAGCAGCCGGCGAGACAGGGACAGTAGTGTTCTTCGTGCCTGCAGAGTACGCGACCATCACGTCGCTGTATGCAGGCACGACGCCTGTTACATCGACGATCGCGACGCCGACAGCACCTGGCGAGACTGGCACCGTAGTCGTGCAACTGCCAGAACAGTTTGTGTACCTCACATCGCTGTATGCAGGATCGACGACGTCCACTTCGACGCTCGCTGCGCCAACAGCAGCCGGCGAGACAGGGACAGTAGTGTTCTTCGTGCCTGCAGAGTACGCGACCATCACGTCGCTGTATGCAGGCACGACGCCTGTCACCTCGACGATCGCGACACCAACAGCGCCAGGCGAGACTGGCACCGTAGTCGTGTACGCGCCAGAAGACTTCACGACCATCACCTCGCTGTATGCAGGCACGACGCCTGTTACATCGACGATCGCGACACCGACAGCGCCGGGCGAGACTGGCACGGTAGTCGTGCAGCTGCCAGAACAGTTTGTGTACCTCACATCGCTGTATGCAGGATCAACAACATCTACTTCTACAGTTGCAGCGCCGACAGCAGCCGGCGAGACAGGGACAGTAGTGTTCTTCGTGCCTGCAGAGTACACAAGCATCACGTCGCTGTATGCAGGCACGACGCCTGTCACCTCGACGATCGCGACGCCAACAGCGCCAGGCGAGACTGGCACGGTAGTCGTGCAGCTGCCAGAACAGTTTGTGTACCTCACATCGCTGTATGCAGGATCGACGACGTCCACTTCGACGCTCGCTGCGCCAACAGCAACCGGCGAGACAGGGACAGTAGTGTTCTTCGTGCCTGCAGAGTACACAAGCATCACGTCGCTGTATGCAGGCACGACGCCTGTCACCTCGACGATCGCGACACCAACAGCGCCAGGCGAGACTGGCACCGTAGTCGTGTACGCGCCAGAAGACTTCACAACCATCACCTCGCTGTATGCAGGCACGACGCCTGTTACATCGACGATCGCGACACCGACAGCGCCGGGCGAGACTGGCACGGTAGTCGTGCAGCTGCCAGAACAGTTTGTGTACCTCACATCGCTGTATGCAGGATCGACGACATCTACTTCGACGCTCGCTGCGCCAACAGCGGCAGGCGAGACAGGGACAGTAGTGTTCTTCGTGCCTGCAGAGTACGCGACCATCACGTCGCTGTATGCAGGCACGACGCCTGTTACATCGACGATCGCGACGCCGACAGCACCTGGCGAGACTGGCACCGTAGTCGTGTACGCGCCAGAAGACTTCACAACCATCACCTCGCTCTATGCAGGCACGACGCCTGTTACATCGACGATCGCGACACCGACAGCACCTGGCGAGACTGGCACGGTAGTCGTGTACGCGCCAGAAGACTTCACGACCATCACCTCGCTGTATGCAGGCACGACGCCTGTCACCTCGACGATCGCGACACCAACAGCGCCAGGCGAGACTGGCACCGTAGTCGTGTACGCGCCAGAAGACTTCACGACCATCACCTCGCTCTATGCAGGCACGACGCCTGTTACATCGACGATCGCGACACCGACAGCACCTGGCGAGACTGGCACGGTAGTCGTGCAACTGCCAGAACAGTTTGTGTACCTCACATCGCTGTATGCAGGATCGACGACATCTACTTCGACGCTCGCTGCGCCAACAGCGGCAGGCGAGACAGGGACAGTAGTGTTCTTCGTGCCTGCAGAGTACACAAGCATCACGTCGCTGTATGCAGGCACGACGCCTGTCACCTCGACGATCGCGACGCCAACAGCGCCAGGCGAGACTGGCACCGTAGTCGTGTACGCGCCAGAAGACTTCACGACCATCACCTCGCTGTATGCAGGCACGACGCCTGTCACCTCGACGATCGCGACACCAACAGCGCCAGGCGAGACTGGCACGGTAGTCGTGCAGCTGCCAGAACAGTTTGTGTACCTCACATCGCTGTATGCAGGATCGACGACGTCCACTTCGACGCTCGCTGCGCCAACAGCGGCAGGCGAGACAGGGACAGTAGTGTTCTTCGTGCCTGCAGAGTACGCGACCATCACGTCGCTGTATGCAGGCACGACGCCTGTTACATCGACGATCGCGACGCCGACAGCACCTGGCGAGACTGGCACCGTAGTCGTGCAACTGCCAGAACAGTTTGTGTACCTCACATCGCTGTATGCAGGATCGACGACATCTACTTCTACAGTTGCGGCGCCGACGGCAGCCGGCGAGACAGGGACAGTAGTGTTCTTCGTGCCTGCAGAGTACACAAGCATCACGTCGCTGTATGCAGGCACGACGCCTGTCACCTCGACGATCGCGACACCAACAGCGCCAGGCGAGACTGGCACGGTAGTCGTGTACGCGCCAGAAGACTTCACGACCATCACCTCGCTCTATGCAGGCACGACGCCTGTTACATCGACGATCGCGACACCGACAGCACCTGGCGAGACTGGCACGGTAGTCGTGTACGCGCCAGAAGACTTCACGACCATCACCTCGCTGTATGCAGGCACGACGCCTGTCACCTCGACGATCGCGACACCAACAGCGCCAGGCGAGACTGGCACCGTAGTCGTGTACGCGCCAGAAGACTTCACAACCATCACGTCGCTGTATGCAGGCACGACGCCTGTCACCTCGACGATCGCGACACCAACAGCGCCAGGCGAGACTGGCACCGTAGTCGTGTACGCGCCAGAAGACTTCACGACCATCACCTCGCTCTATGCAGGCACGACGCCTGTCACCTCGACGATCGCGACACCAACAGCGCCAGGCGAGACTGGCACCGTAGTCGTGTACGCGCCAGAAGACTTCACAACCATCACCTCGCTGTATGCAGGCACGACGCCTGTCACCTCGACGATCGCGACACCAACAGCGCCGGGCGAGACTGGCACCGTAGTCGTGCAACTGCCAGAACAGTTTGTGTACCTCACATCGCTGTATGCAGGATCGACGACATCTACTTCTACAGTTGCGGCGCCGACGGCAGCCGGCGAGACAGGGACAGTAGTGTTCTTCGTGCCTGCAGAGTACACAAGCATCACGTCGCTGTATGCAGGCACGACGCCTGTCACCTCGACGATCGCGACACCGACAGCGCCAGGCGAGACTGGCACGGTAGTCGTGTACGCGCCAGAAGACTTCACAACCATCACCTCGCTGTATGCAGGCACGACGCCTGTCACCTCGACGATCGCGACACCAACAGCGCCGGGCGAGACTGGCACCGTAGTCGTGCAGCTGCCAGAACAGTTTGTGTACCTCACATCGCTGTATGCAGGATCGACGACATCTACTTCGACGCTCGCTGCGCCAACAGCGGCAGGCGAGACAGGGACAGTAGTGTTCTTCGTGCCTGCAGAGTACACAAGCATCACGTCGCTGTATGCAGGCACGACGCCTGTCACCTCGACGATCGCGACACCAACAGCGCCAGGCGAGACTGGCACCGTAGTCGTGTACGCGCCAGAAGACTTCACAACCATCACCTCGCTCTATGCAGGCACGACGCCTGTCACCTCGACGATCGCGACACCAACAGCGCCAGGCGAGACTGGCACCGTAGTCGTGTACGCGCCAGAAGACTTCACGACCATCACGTCGCTCTATGCAGGCACGACGCCTGTCACCTCGACGATCGCGACACCAACAGCGCCAGGCGAGACTGGCACGGTAGTCGTGTACGCGCCAGAAGACTTCACGACCATCACCTCGCTCTATGCAGGCACGACGCCTGTTACATCGACGATCGCGACACCGACAGCACCTGGCGAGACTGGCACGGTAGTCGTGCAGCTGCCAGAACAGTTTGTGTACCTCACATCGCTGTATGCAGGATCGACGACGTCCACTTCGACGCTCGCTGCGCCAACAGCAACCGGCGAGACAGGGACAGTAGTGTTCTTCGTGCCTGCAGAGTACACAAGCATCACGTCGCTGTATGCAGGCACGACGCCTGTCACCTCGACGATCGCGACACCAACAGCGCCAGGCGAGACTGGCACCGTAGTCGTGTACGCGCCAGAAGACTTCACGACCATCACCTCGCTGTATGCAGGCACGACGCCTGTTACATCGACGATCGCGACACCGACAGCGCCGGGCGAGACTGGCACGGTAGTCGTGCAGCTGCCAGAACAGTTTGTGTACCTCACATCGCTGTATGCAGGATCGACGACATCTACTTCGACGCTCGCTGCGCCAACAGCGGCAGGCGAGACAGGGACAGTAGTGTTCTTCGTGCCTGCAGAGTACGCGACCATCACGTCGCTGTATGCAGGCACGACGCCTGTTACATCGACGATCGCGACGCCGACAGCACCTGGCGAGACTGGCACCGTAGTCGTGCAACTGCCAGAACAGTTTGTGTACCTCACATCGCTGTATGCAGGATCGACGACGTCCACTTCGACGCTCGCTGCGCCAACAGCAGCCGGCGAGACAGGGACAGTAGTGTTCTTCGTGCCTGCAGAGTACGCGACCATCACGTCGCTGTATGCAGGCACGACGCCTGTCACCTCGACGATCGCGACACCAACAGCGCCAGGCGAGACTGGCACCGTAGTCGTGTACGCGCCAGAAGACTTCACGACCATCACCTCGCTGTATGCAGGCACGACGCCTGTTACATCGACGATCGCGACACCGACAGCGCCGGGCGAGACTGGCACGGTAGTCGTGCAGCTGCCAGAACAGTTTGTGTACCTCACATCGCTGTATGCAGGATCAACAACATCTACTTCTACAGTTGCAGCGCCGACAGCAGCCGGCGAGACAGGGACAGTAGTGTTCTTCGTGCCTGCAGAGTACACAAGCATCACGTCGC
This sequence comes from Didymella arachidicola, assembly GCA_016630955.3. Lineage (NCBI taxonomy): Eukaryota > Fungi > Ascomycota > Dothideomycetes > Pleosporales > Didymellaceae > Didymella > Didymella arachidicola. The sequence continues at coordinate 1,935,783 of CM049992.1, forward strand.
TGTATGCAGGCACGACGCCTGTCACCTCGACGATCGCGACGCCAACAGCGCCAGGCGAGACTGGCACGGTAGTCGTGCAGCTGCCAGAACAGTTTGTGTACCTCACATCGCTGTATGCAGGATCGACGACGTCCACTTCGACGCTCGCTGCGCCAACAGCAGCCGGCGAGACAGGGACAGTAGTGTTCTTCGTGCCTGCAGAGTACACAAGCATCACGTCGCTGTATGCAGGCACGACGCCTGTCACCTCGACGATCGCGACACCGATAGCACCTGGCGAGACTGGCACCGTAGTCGTGCAGCTGCCAGAACAGTTTGTGTACCTCACATCGCTGTATGCAGGATCGACGACATCTACTTCTACAGTTGCAGCGCCGACAGCAGCCGGCGAGACAGGGACAGTAGTGTTCTTCGTGCCTGCAGAGTACGCGACCATCACGTCGCTGTATGCAGGCACGACGCCTGTCACCTCGACGATCGCGACACCAACAGCGCCGGGCGAGACTGGCACGGTAGTCGTGCAGCTGCCAGAACAGTTTGTGTACCTCACATCGCTGTATGCAGGATCGACGACGTCCACTTCGACGCTCGCTGCGCCAACAGCGGCAGGCGAGACAGGGACAGTAGTGTTCTTCGTGCCTGCAGAGTACACAAGCATCACGTCGCTGTATGCAGGCACGACGCCTGTCACCTCGACGATCGCGACGCCAACAGCGCCAGGCGAGACTGGCACGGTAGTCGTGTACGCGCCAGAAGACTTCACGACCATCACCTCGCTCTATGCAGGCACGACGCCTGTCACCTCGACGATCGCGACACCAACAGCGCCAGGCGAGACTGGCACCGTAGTCGTGTACGCGCCAGAAGACTTCACGACCATCACCTCGCTCTATGCAGGCACGACGCCTGTTACATCGACGATCGCGACACCGACAGCACCTGGCGAGACTGGCACGGTAGTCGTGCAACTGCCAGAACAGTTTGTGTACCTCACATCGCTGTATGCAGGATCGACGACATCTACTTCTACAGTTGCAGCGCCGACAGCAGCCGGCGAGACAGGGACAGTAGTGTTCTTCGTGCCTGCAGAGTACGCGACCATCACCTCGCTGTATGCAGGCACGACGCCTGTCACCTCGACGATCGCGACACCAACAGCGCCGGGCGAGACTGGCACGGTAGTCGTGCAGCTGCCAGAACAGTTTGTGTACCTCACATCGCTGTATGCAGGATCGACGACATCTACTTCTACAGTTGCAGCGCCGACAGCAGCCGGCGAGACAGGGACAGTAGTGTTCTTCGTGCCTGCAGAGTACACAAGCATCACGTCGCTGTATGCAGGCACGACGCCTGTCACCTCGACGATCGCGACGCCAACAGCGCCAGGCGAGACTGGCACCGTAGTCGTGTACGCGCCAGAAGACTTCACAACCATCACCTCGCTCTATGCAGGCACGACGCCTGTCACCTCGACGATCGCGACACCAACAGCGCCAGGCGAGACTGGCACGGTAGTCGTGTACGCGCCAGAAGACTTCACAACCATCACCTCGCTCTATGCAGGCACGACGCCTGTCACCTCGACGATCGCGACACCAACAGCGCCAGGCGAGACTGGCACCGTAGTCGTGTACGCGCCAGAAGACTTCACAACCATCACCTCGCTCTATGCAGGCACGACGCCTGTCACCTCGACGATCGCGACACCAACAGCGCCAGGCGAGACTGGCACCGTAGTCGTGTACGCGCCAGAAGACTTCACGACCATCACGTCGCTGTATGCAGGCACGACGCCTGTCACCTCGACGATCGCGACACCGACAGCACCTGGCGAGACTGGCACGGTAGTCGTGCAGCTGCCAGAACAGTTTGTGTACCTCACATCGCTGTATGCAGGATCGACGACATCTACTTCTACAGTTGCAGCGCCGACAGCAGCCGGCGAGACAGGGACAGTAGTGTTCTTCGTGCCTGCAGAGTACACAAGCATCACGTCGCTGTATGCAGGCACGACGCCTGTCACCTCGACGATCGCGACACCAACAGCAGCCGGCGAGACTGGCACCGTGGTGGTGTACCTACCGGAGGACTTCACGACCATCACATCTCTTTACACAGGCACGGATCCATTCACAACCACCGTCGTCACGCCAGCGGTGCCTGGGGAGACAGGCACCGTGGTGGTGTACCTACCGGAGGACTTCACAACTATTACATCGCTGTATGCAGGCACAGATCCATTCACAACCACCGTCGTCACCCCCGCGGCGCCTGGGGAGACAGGCACCGTGGTGGTGTACCTACCGGAGGACTTCACGACCATCACATCTCTTTACACAGGCACAGATCCATTCACAACCACCGTCGTCACGCCAGCGGTGCCCGGGGAGACAGGCACCGTGGTGGTGTACCTACCGGAGGACTTCACGACCATCACATCTCTTTACACAGGCACGGATCCATTCACAACCACCGTCGTCACGCCAGCGGTGCCTGGGGAGACAGGCACCGTGGTGGTGTACCTACCGGAGGACTTCACAACTATTACATCGCTGTATGCAGGCACAGATCCATTCACAACCACCGTTGTCACCCCCGCGGCGCCTGGGGAGACAGGCACCGTGGTGGTGTACCTACCGGAGGACTTCACGACCATCACATCTCTTTACACAGGCACAGATCCATTCACAACCACCGTCGTCACGCCAGCGGTGCCCGGGGAGACAGGCACCGTGGTGGTGTACCTACCGGAGGACTTCACAACTATTACATCGCTGTATGCAGGCTCGACTCCCGTCACATCCACAATCGCGACACCGACGGTAGCAGGTGAGACGGGCACGGTCGTTATCTCATACCCTATCATCTACGTAACCATTACTACCGTCTACGTCGGAGCTGTAGTTACTACTACCACAGCCTTTACGCCCACCGTTCCTGATCAAACAGGTACTGTCTTTGTCCAGAGTCCAAGGACTTATTCAACTGCAACTTCTGGTTGGACCAGCACATTCATCACGACAACCACCGTTTTCACACCCACTGCCGTTGGTCAGACTGGCATTGTGATCGTGCAGACCCCTATTATCTCTTATACGACCCTCACAAGAGGTGGTCCGCGATCCGCAGTCACGACTTTTACTCAAGCCCCAAGTAACGGTGGCACACTTGGCTCTGTCGTTGTGGAAACCCCTGTTCCATTTACAACCGTCACTGTGCCTATCGTATACCCTTTCTTCCAAGGTGCCAACGCGACATACTATCCCACAATCTCAGGCAGAACCGGCACGGTTATTTCTCAAACTTACAGCTTCCAAGTTCGTCCCACTGCCGGTGCTTTGATCACTGTTACCAGTAGTATAAGTGCCGGTCCTGCATCTGGTATCTTGATCAATTCGGTCTCTCCCCTGACAAATGGGCAAACCGGAACTGTATCTATCGTTACTGCTACTCCTATCTCCTACACAACAATCTGGACCACTTCTGGTTCGGTGAGACGGACTTCGACTTTGGGGGCAGACGCAAGCGGCACCCAAACCGTCCTTGTTGTTCTTCCAACTCTAAGCGCTCAATTTACTGGATCCACAACAACACGGACTGTCGGATACAGGGGAGTAACTACCACATCCTATATCGTCTATCCTACCGACGATAGCAACACCGCCACCGCATTTGTTCTTACTCCGAACCCCACTTCGACCAAGACTCTTTATTCTGGCACAGGACCCTTGCCATCCACTGTGACGGTTACCTCAACCATTGGAGGATCAGCGAGCCCTGTCGTAGACGTCATCCTACCTTCTTGCACCAACACTGGTCTCCGTTATTTCGAGATCTACAACCCATTCCAGACGACCCTTTTCAACCCATTCTATCCCAATTTCGTTTTGGAATATTTCAACAATGCGTCTCTTCAAGCGGATTATACAGGTTTTGCGGACAATATCAACTTCGTCCTGCCTTGGACGGGTCAATCGCAGATATTGTCTCTACCTCAGCGCGACAATACGTTCACCGCGCTCGTTTTTCAAGGTTACTTTGCCCCTCAACTTGCAGGAACTTGGAATTTCACTCTCTTTAGCAACGACGACATAACGAACATCTGGATGGGATCTGAGTCCTACACCAACTGGAACACCGGCAACCGACTTCTTCGTGGGACCCGTGGCAATATCTTCTCGTATATAGCTTCTTTCGATGAGGGCGAGTTTGTGCCAATCACCATTCTCTATGCCAACGGTCCTCAGACAGGATGTTTGCAACTCGGTATCACTGACCCAGCCGGAGTTTACCACAACAGTACGGCTGGTCTCTTCAAGTGGCCGTCATGTTCCAGAGACAACTTCCTGAAATACCCTGTCACCAACCCCTAAGCATCGAAGCTGCCCGATCACGATACTTCGTTGCAGAGGAGCAGCGTTGATCTAGCGAGGCAACCATGTCGGTGTCAGATAGCTTTGGGCTCGGTTGAGTTTCGATTCTCCTTCCATTCTTCCTCACAACTTACTTGAATAAATGCACTGTACTGTGCCATTCTTGATGCAAGATCTTTGAATCCACGCAAGGGCCCCTTCATTCGCTTGGAGCGGACTGTGACAGGAACAAGGGGCTTATTTAAAGTAGTGCAGTCGAACTTATCAAATTTGCAGCTATTTAAGAGACAGTACCGTGAGCATCAAGCGCATGGTGCTGGAGATGTGTCCGGTCGTTAAGGCTGATCTCACAGACCTCGCACACAGGATGCTCATCTGATTTGACATGCTTTAGATGTTTCCGCTTGGGGTGCTTGCTGACGTCGCTTGAGGAGCTAAACGACTTGATGCGGTCATCAAGAGGTAACAACTTATTTCCCACGCACTTAAAACAGTACAGCGGTCTTTTGTCTCTGTAGACTGCAATTTTTGCTGCCTCTAGGGTATCTGATGCTGTCTCTCGTTGTGAGATTTCGCCTTGCTTGCCAAGTGAGCGATCGTGACGATTGAGCCGCTGGTACCGATTTGGGTACGTACTGCCCTCCTCAATACCACAATAAGCGCTGACGGCCCTGATGGCATCGCTGCGCCTCCTCAGTTCTTCGTCGATCGTGACACCTGGTGCAGCATTGATGCTGTCAATCAACGCTCCCTGTTCTGGTGCTACACTGCAGCGGGGCTGTGGTGCTATGTTGGCTTCTGTCTCTGCACAGATCCCGGCGAGTTGGTTCTCGACATCGTGTACTGGCTGAGTGAACTCCCAGTGCTCTCTGACTTGTAAGAGAAGCTTGTATCGTTGACGCTGCCGCTCCTGGATGATCCTGCGGTTGATATCACGGTACTTTTCATGCTGGGATACGTGCCGTCCGGATCGCTTGAGCTGGTCACGTCTTTCTAGTAGAACACGAACGGAGGCGTGATCGTTTATTGATGCAGACTGAGTCGGCGTCAGCCGCTGTGGGCGACGTGGGTCGATGGAGCGACTCATGGTACAGGCTGCGTGCATCACGGCTTGCTGCGGCTCAAGACCCCGCACCACTGCTTGTGTGTCGACATTGACGCGTCTCGACAGGTAATGGTTCAAGAAGGTCGATATGCTCGCGTGGCCCATCATCAGGTTTTGCATGGCCTCGCTGACGTTACCTCGGCGCGAGATCAGCCTCAATCTTGGAGGAACGACTTCACAACTCACCGCTGTCATTGAAAGCCTTTCCTCCAGCGTACCTCAGTGAGTAAGGACGAGTCACCTGCAGAAACCCTGTTATCTGATCCAGTCTCTTAATCCACGGCAAGAGAGTTGGGTACGGAAGAAGTTCGTGAGAGGATATCGCCCAACCGCATGAAGTTCTGACAGCCTTCCGAAACACTGGTATGTCGTCCAAGTCCTTACGAAGGCGCAGCGGAAGCTCGTTCCGGCTTTCAGGTATCTGTAGCCTATTGAGATCCTCAGGAGACGTCAGATTGCGCGCCGCGAACGCTTGGTCATAGAAAAGTAGCCCTAGAAGGAATACATGAGGACTGAAGACAAGCGACGTGTCGTACATAATTTCAGGGAGAGGGAAGGTGTTTCTGAAGGCACGTTAGCTCGCTTGTAGGCGTGCAGGAGTCGGTAACAGACAAGTCCTTCACACCCAAGAACTTCTTGGTGAACTCGAATGTGAACTCTAACAACAATCGGTGAGGTCCACCCTCTGGGTCGCGAAGCAGCGTAATTTGGAGGTGTCTATAGCACAGACTAAGGATGGCCGATGGACGATTTGCTGTAAGCCCCCTAAGCTGCAAATAGAGCTGTGCCTGTATCCTATACCGCCCGTGAGGGTACTTCTTCTTAGTTGTCGTTATGTTGGTCTGCAGCACCAGAGTGTGATCCTCCACATACATGCACGCCTTGTCGCGGCCGAGCTTCTTCAGACCGTGCTCCTTGGCGAGTTTTCTAAGCACCTGTGCGTTGCTTCAGATCTAACGCGTGTCGCTAATCGAGTTAATATAGAAGGACCTACCTTGTGCATGCTTCGGTTCAACTTCCCGTCGATCTTGCTGCTCATTGCTCGCTCGTACACCAGGCGAAACACCTTCCAGTACGTGCCGAGGGAGCTTGCGAACTTGGTCCCGCGGCGCTTCCTTCCGCCTTTTCCAGATTGCTGGCGGAGCAGCCAATCAAAGAACGTGTGCAACGTAGCGATCGACACGGTTGCATAGTCGCAAAGATGTTTTTGTCTCAGGAAAGCCCAGCATCTAAACAATGCCGTTAGCACCGTGATATCGAATAGGAGGGGTTGTGCCTTACTGGTTCCACTGGTCCTCCATACGATCTATGAGACGGGTGCTACTTTGTTCGTAATCGTCTTTGGTATATTCTTGCTCGTCGAAAGCTGCCATCTGTCGAAGATAGTGCTCGGGTGAAGTCTCGTGCTCACCTCCGTCGCTGGACTCATCGCCACGTATAGAAGTCTCCACCCGATGATTCTCCCGTCGTGACCCATCTTGCATTGCCTTCATGTCAAAGCAAACCAGCAAGGTGACGCAAGATCTGAACTCGATTGCAGTAGAAAAGTTGAGAGGTCGTGAATACTGCTCCTATATCAACAGCAAAGTGAGTCTCTTCCTATTTGTACTCGGAGCGCAGCTTGGAAGGAAGACTGCGCTATGCTTAATTGCATCTAGCCAAGCAAGGGGTGAGACAACACGAAAGACTTCATGCTATAAAGCTAGGGTAGGCCCTGACCAGCTTCTCCGGCGCAAATGCCAACACTATACCCGACTCGGGATTCCGGACACGACGAAGCTTGGGCCAGAGGGGGCAGAAAGTTGGTGGTTTGGCGGCATATTGCCCGCACAATCCTGCCCCTGCACTATCCGATTACGGTAGTCGAAAAGCCGTCTAATTGTTTAAGAGAGTTAATAGGAGTATAGTACTTTACTACAGTAGACTTAAGAGGAGTATACAACCTTATCTATATAAAGGAAGGTAAAGAATAGAAGATAGTGTTTAGAACCTATTAACGTGTTTCCCCACCGAGCCGCCCACCCCCACCGAGTCGCCCGCCCTCACCAAAATCGCGACTATTACACGATTATTACGCTCGACCACAACGCTGCATAAATACAGTATCAATCTCAAATTAATCCTTAGAAGCGTCGCTATCGACTGAATCTACTATTTCTGCAGTGCAGGTGCGCGCGTTGTGGCCAGTCTTGCCACAACGCCCGCAGTGCCTCTCTTTGCGCACCCTCTTCGCTGGCGGTTCTGCTGCCTCCTGGCCGCCACCGTCCTTCTCAGCTATCAAATCCTGTACGTCACCCACTGTAAGACTCTCCTCTGTCCGAATATACTTTCTCTTGCGACTGCGCTGCTCTGTTAAGGCGTCAATTGACTTCCGAAGCCCTGCCAGTTCCCTAGCTTGTAATAGTGAATTGTGGCCTATTACAGCCATGCCTTTTGTGAGCGAGTCAACTGCTTGCAGAAGAGGAGAGATAGGAGACTCTCTGTGCCTTTGTATGCGCTCACGAACTAGCGTAGACTGCGCCTCCATCTCTTTTATTGTGGCTGGCGTTTTGGACTCCCAAGGGGTGTCCTCTGGTAGTGGAGGTGTTGGTGTACGAAGCACCACATCAAGCTTTGATAACACCCGCTCTGGGTCGTGAGGTACTAAACCAGCGCCTCTAAAGCTTGCTAGGATATTTTCCTTTGTAATTGCCTTGTTAAAAGCAATGTGAAAGGCTGGTAGAAAGGTCTCTTTCTTAACTTGAGTGACAGAGTACCTTGCCCAGCTGTCGATCTCAGCGTAGTACGCCCGCTTCAAGGGGGCAAAACAGCCCACGTCAAGCGGCTGTAATAGGTGCGACGAGTGTGGGGGCATACACAGGGTGATAATCTTGTGTTCTGCGCAATATTGGTGAAATGCAGCAGAGCTGTGGCTCTCATGGCCGTCCACAATTAGTAGACGGTACACACCCACAGTACGCTCCTTTGTATGCGCGTCAAAGTGCTTCAGCCACTTTAGACCAAGCTCATTTGTTGTCCAGCCGTTAGAGCTAGTCTCAATTACCCAGTCGCGAGGCAGGCCTGGGTACCAGCTTGATATAAGGACCTTACCACCAAAGATAATGAAGGGTGGGATAGCCCAGCCAGCAGCGCAGATGCCCTGGATGATTGTGACCCAGTCACGGTTGCCTGGCTGTATCTTCTTTGGATTGGTTCGCTTCTCAGAGCCTGTAAAGACCATCTGAGCGTTAATTATGCCCATCATGAACCCAGACTCATCAAAGTTATGTGTGTCTTCAGCAAGGATGCCGTACTTCTCCTTTGTTGTCCTTACTAGCTCGAACCAGGGCGTTATAACGCGTGGGTCTTCGTTTAGGGCTCGCTGACGATCGTATGGACGGCTGCGTCGAAGCTTGACTTCCTTGGTACGCGTTCTGAACCTGTCTACCCAGTGCTTGCCAACAGGTCCTTCACCGCGCGCAGCAAGGAGATCATTCGCCATTTCTTCCACCATAGCCCTTGTAGCGCCTATTCCTCGTGCGTCTAGGTCAAGTATACGCGCGACTATTACATCCTCCTCTAGCTTTTTTAGCTTCTTCGAGTTAGGCTCAGTATCGCGTCGTGAAGGCTTTCCAGCGCGTCGGTCTCTTAGCGTTGTTCGGGGGACAGCAAAGGCCCTAGACGCGTGCCTAGTACTGTCGGGTTCAGCGGCTTTTGTAGCCTGGATAGCAAGGTATAGTGTACCTTCGTTATAGGTCGATTGCGCGTCGCGTTGTGGCGGCATAGTAATAGTTGTTGTAATAGTCGCGATTTTGGTGAGGGCGGGCGACTCGGTGGGGGTGGGCGGCTCGGTGGGGAAACACGTTATATGATTATTTTCGAAATGTTGTGCGGGTCATGTGACGTAGCAGACTATAATATACGCCTGTAGTATAGAATATAACGCCAACTACCACCGGATGGCGCACCCCACCGGAATGGCGCACCTTGCCAAGACCACACCTCTTTTGACCACCACCAACGATGTCGCAACAAATTGATCTTGAATTACTTTCTCGTGAAGATAGAATTAAGCTTGCTATTAGAGCTATTAATTCTAATGCGAACCTAAGCCAGCGACGCGCTGCTGCTGTCTACAACGTGCCTGAAAGTACTCTTCGAAGGCAACGCGCCAAACCAGCTTCTCAACGCGTTATCTACCCCAATTGCTCTCGGCTTACAAAGCAAGAAGAGGAGGTGCTTGTTCAACATATAAGAAAGCTTGACGCGCGAGGATTTGCTCCTACGCTTACTTATGTGCGAGAGATGGCTGATCAACTGTTGGCTGCTCGCGATGGGGGCAAGGTTGGAGAAAACTGGACCTACAGGTTTATCCAGCGGAAACCTGAGGTTAGGTCTCAGGTTTCTAGACTGAGAGATTACCGGAGAGTTCTGTGCAGCGATACAGCAATTATCAGTCCCTGGTTCGACCTTATACGCAACGTTAAAGCCAAGTACGGCATCCTGGACCAAGATACCTACAACTTTGACGAGACTGGCTTCCAGATAGGCGTTGGAGGGTCAGTTAAGGTAGTGACTGCGTCTGAGAGACGTCGTGCACCACTCAGCCTTCAGCCTGGCGATCGTGAGTGGATAACTTTGATTGCTTGTATCAACGCGATGGGCTGGTCTGTCCTACCCTTCTTCATCCTCAAAGCAAAGCACCACGACAAGGCCTGGTACGTTAACAACCCAAAAGATTGGAGGATTGGGGTTAGCAAGAATGGCTGGACTACTAATGAGCTTGGCCTTGCCTGGCTAAAGCACTTTATCCAGCACACAGAGGCTGCTACTGTAGGTAGCCATCGGCTGCTGATTATCGATGGCCACGAGAGTCACAAGTCGCTCGAATTCCAGAATCTCTGCGAGGAAAGCAAGATTATTGCCCTCTGTATGCCTCCGCACGCCTCTCACATCCTGCAGCCACTTGACGTTGGGTGCTTTGCCCCGCTGAAGCAGGCGTACAAGAAGGAGATCAAAAGCTTGGCAGACAGTTACATTACCCACGTGGACAAAAAGGCCTTCTTAGCAACGTTTCAACCAGTATACAACAAGGCAATCTCAAAGAGCAACATCTTATCAAGCTTTAGAGCAACTGGCTTGGTCCCACTTGACCCAGAGGCGGTGCTGTCAAGGCTTGAAGTTAAGCCTCGTACGCCAACACCGCCTCTGCCTGGGCCTACCAACTGGCAACCTAAAACACCAACCAACGCGATTGAAATTGATAGCCAAACAACTCTTATTATTAAGAGGATAAGAGAACATAGGAGTTCCTCTCCTGACTCAATTATTGAGATGGTCCTACAGGTTAAAAGGGGGTCTGCAAAGAGGGACTATTCGCACACGCTACTTGAGGCAAGGATAGCCCAGCTTGAACAGGCAAACAAGGCTGCTTCTGAGCGTAAGAGGCGTAAAAAGAAGCGGATTCAGGAAGGCGGGACTCTCTCGCAGGCAGAGGCAGAGGAAATACTAAAGGAGAAAGACGCTAAGGCTGAGACTAAGGGAGAAGGTGCGCAGGTAGGTAGCAGTAGTAAAGTTAAACGGTGCTGTACAACATGCGGCAGGATAGGGCATAATAAGCGCACTTGCCAGCAAGATGTAATAGAGATAGAGGATTAATTTAAGCTATTGTACGTTTAAATTTCTTGTTGTGGTGCTGAAATATTGAGGTGTAAAGATAAATTTGCTACAGGGTGCGCCATTCCGGTGGGGTGCGCCATCCGGTGGTGGTTGGCGTTACCTATACTTGCTTAATAGATATAGAAAAGTAGGTCTTAATGTAAGGTCACTGTAGGCAGGCAATCGGACTCAAGGTAGATGGGATGGCTTCTAGGCCGAATTGGGGATTATTTGGATATCAGACGAATCCTTGAGGTGTAAGCCTCTGGATTCGATAGAAGTATATATACGGAGAGCCCGTGCGCGGCGCGGCCCTTGCCCTAGGTGTTCCCGAGGTAGGGCCGAGGGGTATCAGAGAGGAAATCCCGTGACACTTAATAATCCCTATAGTTAACTATAACGTACCCCACGGGCGAGTCGCTCAACGGGCGAGTCGCTCACTTTTGCCAAGCCCCCACCAAAACCTGACCTATTATAGCCCACAGCACCACACTTTAGCACTCTGTAGCAGACTATAGCATGTAATATCATTCAGAAACCTCTTCTACATCAATCTTGCACGTTCGCGCGTTGTGCCCAGTCTGATTGCACCTTCTACAGCGCCTTTGGCTTGGCTCACCCTCTTGAGCGCGCACTTGCTTCTTTGCCCTCTTCCCATTACTACGCGCCCTAAAGTCCTTTAGAGCTGCCAGTCGCTGCCTATCTTCAACTATTAGGGTCCCTTCCTTCTAAACCTGCTTTCTTTTTTGTGATTTTCGTCGCGTGGCGGCCTTATTAGCCGCTCAAAGCTCCTTGATTTCCTGTTGAGCTAAAACCAGCTTGTGCGCAATAATTGCAGCCCCCTTTGGCACCTTCTCAAACGCCTTAACTATAGATGTGGGAGAGCTGTCTACATGTCTCTGAATCCTTGACTTCACAAGCGTTGATTGCGACCCAAATTCTAGGGTATTGCTTGGGGTTTGCGACTGCCAGGGCACGTTGTTGGCGGCAAGTGGTGGTGATGGAGTCCGAAGCTTCACATCAAGGGCTGATATGACCCGTTCTGGGTCAAAGGGGACTAATCCAGCGCCTCGGAACCCTTCTTGGATGTTACTAGGAGTAAATACTGCTTTGTAGGCTGCTTTGAAGCATGGCAGGAACTCAGTCTTTGTAAGGTGGGTGATCCGGTTGCGCATAAGCATCTCGGCTTGGCGCCCGTACGCTGTCTTCAGAGGGGCAAAACAACCCACATCAAGTGGCTGTAGGAGGTGTGATGAGTGTGGAGGCATACATAGGGTAACAATCTTGTTATCCTTGCAGTATTGCTGGAATTGGAGCGATTCGTGGCTCTCGTGGCCGTCGATAATTAGCAGTCGGTGGGTACCAACAGTACGCTCCTTTGTATGCGTGTCAAAGTGCTTCTGCCACTTAAAACTAAGCTTATTAGTAGTCCAGCCGTTACTAGAGACTCTAATAACCCAATCCTGGGGCAGGTCTTCCTCCTTGTACCAGCCAGAGAGGTGGTGGCGTGCCTTGAAGATAATGAAGGGCGGGATGGCCCATCCTTTGGCATTGATGCCCTGTATAACCGTTACCCATTCCCGGTTGCCTGGCTGGACGGCCTTTGGCCTTCCTCGTCTCTCTGAAGCTGTAACGACTGCTCCTGTAGATATCTGGCCCATCATAAAGCCTGTCTCATCAAAGTTGTGCACGTCGTCATCTAGGATGCCATACTTGGCTTTGACATTGGCTACCAGGTTGAACCAGCCCTGCACAACCCCAGAATCCTCACAGAGGGCTCGCTTGTAGTCGTACTTACGATTGAACTTCGTTTTGAGCTCTGGTTGACGCTTAACAAACGTACTGGGCCAGTTTGTGCCAACAGGGCCCAGATTGCGCTCAGCGCGCAGAGAATTGGCCATAGCAGCCACATCTGCCAGCCGAGGGCCAAATCCTCGCGCATCCAGCTCAAGTATGTGTTTAACAATCACCTGATCCTCATTGTTGTCCAACCCTCGTGAGTTGGGCATAGTATCAGCTCGTGAAGGTCGTCCTGCGTGTCGGTCGCTTAGTGTCTTTTAAGGGACCCCATAGATGGCTGCAGCGCGTCGCTGTGAGAGATTCGCGTCTTGTTTGAGAGCTTGAAGCGCAAGCTGTACCTGGGCCTCTTTCAACGCGTTAATATTAGGTCGTTGTTGAGGCATTGGTGTAAGGAGGGTACTTTGGTGGGGGCTTGGCAAAAGTGAGCGACTCGCCCGTTGAGCGACTCGCCCGTGGGGTACGTTATTATAAAACCAAACAAACCTTTGCCGGCCTAACCGCGCTAAACAACGCTGCTCCGCAATCGGACACCCCACCTTCCCATTCGGTGCACGCGCCTTTCCCGTCGGCAGTCTGCATTATACCTCCGAGCCCGATTGCTAGCCTGCGTTTACCTACCAGACGCAGACAAACCGTCCCTTACAACTTCCGTACATGCTTCGCCCACTGCTCCGTGCTTCACGACCTCTCCAATCGACCCTCCAACCAGCTTCTCGATTCACAACCCAGCTTGTGAGATTCGTAACAGCTCAATTGACCGCACGAAAGATGTCTGGAATCAAGATCGTGTCTACGAAGGAGGCTTGCCCTGGTGCGTTTTGTGATGTGTACATTGGGCAGAAGTGCTGACGAGATGTAGTTGCCGGACCTTACGTACGTATCTCGACCTTCCCGTATCTAAACGGCGTGCCCGTCACGCATTCGTCCCTAATCGAACACTCCCAAAATCCCACACAATGGTGTCGAGATGAGGCATCCTGAGCATGCAACCTCGCAACGACGTCTGGGAGACATAATCGAGGACCTCGCAGCTTCCCTCGTCCAGCCATCAATCCCCCATCAAGCCCACTATCCGCCCGCCCAACCCCGCTAACCAACCCCGCTAACCAACCCCAGTCCCAAGCCATCATCGCCGGCCCCTCCATCTTCGTCTCAGGCCAAATCCCCGCCGACAAAACCGGCGCCCTGATCGAAGGCAGCATCACCGACAAGACGACGCAATGCTGCGAGAACATTGTCGCGATCCTCAAGGAAGCCAACACGCCCGTGGAGAAGGTTGTCAAGGTCAACGTGTTCCTGGACGACATGGCGCATTTCGCAGAGATGAACGGCGTATTTGAAAAGTACTTTGCGCATAAGCCTGCGCGAAGCTGTGTTGCTGTTAAGCAACTGCCCAAGGGTGTGCCCGTGGAGATTGAGGCTATTGCGTATAATGGTAGGGAGAGTGCGAGGCTTTGATGCAGGAATTGGCTGACTGAAAGTAGGCTGAGCGATTGCTGGGTAATTTGGCAGGGCTGGGGGTTGGGGTGTAGGTAGAGTGACATGATAGCAATAGCAATTGAGGGCGTTTTAGTAATTTGCTGCTAGCAAGGTGGGCAATTATTTGTAGGTAATACTACTTTTAAGGTGTGCACTGGAAGGAACTGAGAAGGCAAGCCTGCTTGCTTTTGTGACAGCTTTGCGCAACAACTTGAGCCGCAAGGTTCTGCCCTTATCGCTGATACCAACTGAGAATGCCTAGTGGGCAGAGCTGGTGAGGCTGTCAGACTGGGAGGCTGAGCTTTCATTCAGGCTACGGCGACAGCATAGGTCAATAGAATCAGACAAGTACGACGGTATTGTCCGGGGACATCTCACAGTGATCAGAGGTTTTATGTCGTTCATGTTACTGTTGTCAACGATTCCAAGGGCGCGCAAATGGGGCTACCTGATGTGGAGGATATAAATCTGTCGATTATTCTACGACAGGTTTTAGGCTTCTGAAAGGGATCGGCCGGCCAATTTCTACTGCTAGGAGCTTTTGAGGGCTAGCAACAGGCTATTAACAGTAGCCAGTGCTGATTTCGCGACACAGAAATCGGCCGCCGATCGCAAAGTAAACAGGCCCAAAAACACCGTGTTACGGATGGGGGACCATTTCTCATACAATGGAAATAGTGTACTTCGTACTGTCTCCAGATCCTACTTTAGAGGTGAAGAACTTGTCGTCGACTATATCTGCCGAGAGTGACAAGTACTCCAACTCTGATGGGCTGAACCGGCCTGTAGAATCAAATAGGCCTACTTTAATGAAATGTCCCTTCTCTTGCGCCGCAGGCTGAAGCAATAGACCCGAAATCACATGCTGTGTCCCAATTCCAGTGCGCATGAGCCTGATAGGTGATAGGAAGTTCACCTTGAACCCAAGGTCTTCGACAGACACTGAGTTTCTCCAACAAAAAAAAGGAGAATCGCTTTAGTCTGGGAGGTTGCCCGTGAGTGTGTTTCCCATGCCAGCGCTCCATAGCCTCTGAAGTGTCGAAGTAGACTTGTGGTCTTATTATGGTGTCTGTGAGTGGTCCTCCATGCCCTTCTGTCAATGTCCTTCGTAAGCCCGACTGAGAGGAGAGTAACTTACTTTATATAGCAATATGGGGAACGGTATGCCTTGCCATCTATAAACCTATACATCACTACGATACTTAGACGTCCCTTCAGAGTGATGACACCTGACCGTACCTGGCCGAACGGACTTTCTGTAGCCGAGTCGATGTCGGTGCGACTGACTTGTGACAGCCAGGTGATGTAGTCGTCTTTGCTACAACCCATTAGCCAATGTGATTGAAGAGATGAACGCCGAACTCACCCTGATTCCTCTCTGCCGGCCCATTTAGGTATGGCGACAGGAGTGTCTATGCTCGCCCAAGACCAAGAAGGCGCACGTATCTTACATCTTTATACCAAATACCTATCAGTAACTCTCCACAACAATTGATGCTCCAAGTCCCGTTTCCACAAGCCTGCAAGGTATGCGCACTTCATGTCTTCTCCCAGAAACTTTGCCAGGCCCGACTGCCACGAGTTTGTCTGTTGACTTAGTCAATGAACATTTAGAATACATCTCGACGATATCCACCCATTTCCAAATCTCTTGCGACATTGGTGTCTGGTTCGGCAGGGCGATTGCTCGAGGCTTGAGTATAATTTTAGGACCTGGTCCCGTGATTCCCGTTGGGTGGTCTGTCTCGTCATCAGGTAGCATATTTGGGTGCACTTCACTTGCCATCCGGCACAAGCACTCCCAAAACTGCTGTTGTGTACCGAAATGCACCGTTATAACTAATAAGGCACGTTCCCATTAGATCCATCCTCGTTTGCTTAAAGGTACATCTGTGACACCGTCTGACCATATCGCTGTGCGAACGAGGTCGTACCGAGCATCTCGCGGTTCTGATGGACAATCGGATTCAGTCAGCTGCTGATTTAGAGAGGCCTTCGTCTGCGTAGAGACACATATGGGTGTGATTAGATCGGGGTTTCTCTCCACAAACAGACCAAGACCGTTCGACTCATCTTCAGATCCGGTCGCTAAGATGTTGAGTACTCCTCCACGATATATGGAATCCGTTTGAAAGGACTCGGCTGCCCAGTTAAGATCGGAGTCTTGGATGATACCTATCTTCCTTAGCTTCAGAACCGGACCTATAGCAGACAAGCCTACATAGGGAAACGATCCATAGATGACGGATTTGTAAGCGCCATGTCAGACTTATGGCATCTTGGAAGACCTTGGACAAGTCCTCAAGAGGTATCTTGTTCAGTAGGACATCTTTGTTGCCTTTCAGGAGCTACAACGGATCTGTGGATCCCCAACGATGACTGGAGTATGATGTAGCGCGTTTGATGCAAGTCAAGTTCGCCTTCACGAAGGCGAGTTTTTAGCTTTGTACCACAATCACCACGAATCTCAATCAGTCTTGAGGGGACAAATGCCGCTCTTGGAAACATTTCCCTGCAATCTGAGTGGATTTCGGTGCACTCGTAGAGCCACTTGTGGAGCATGCCCGTACTTTGCAGAGAATTTGTGCTCGCTGCAATGTCAAGATTATAGTGAAACATTGGCTGGAGGTACCGGCCTGTCGTGATCTGCCAGAAGGAATCCGCCACAAACCGTGTCATACAGGAAACATACCTCTTGAGTCTCTTGAGTAGAAATCGAATGTAATATATTTACCTAGGTAGCTCCCCCAGAACGCAAGTGAGAGGCGTGGTCCGGTGCTCAGTTCACGATCAGTGTAGACTGTTTCGATCTCTTTTGAACATCCCACATCAGAACTCTCCGTATTGAAGAATTCTAACACAAGCAGAGCGCTTAGGCGGCATTCGGATTTGAGATATTTGTGGTGCCTTCGAAGAGGATAATCAGGTGATTGGTTGTCGAGAAAATCGAGGCACTGTTCGCAAATATTGTCTGGGACCTACTAAGAAGTCAACATGAAACTTCTATCAGATGGCTAAGGTAGTCAGGACTATGCCTCACCTGAGATTGCGTCAGTAAGTTACGTAACTTACTGACGCATTCCTCCTGCTCACTTGTCCTTTCTTTCATTGAAGTGTGCCAGAACTTACTAACGCCTGTTAGAACTTATTAACGCCACCTCTTGTCACTTTCACTGCAGGCAGTGGCCTAGTATATAAGGCCGCCGCCTCCGCACCTTAGCTAGCTCCTTGTCTGCTGTTTTTTCTTTCTACTAATTCAACCTTTCAACCAGGTCGCTATGTTTTGTGCAAGAGAAGTCGGCCTTATAGGTATGCTCGTAGGCTGGTACGCAAGGCTGAACCTCTTTCCTGCTGGCAGGATCTGGCATCAGCCATGTTCTGCGAATCATCAGTGACGGCGGTTTAGAACGACCTAAGGGCAGCAAGTTGTGTGTATCGTTCAAACCTACGATGCCAGATCGATGTTTGTGTTTGGTGAAGGGGAAGTGGGGCTGCCAGACGGGAGGGAAGTGACGATGACCGGGCCACCCCTGTCGTGATCATCACTAGCGCATCATGATATGGAGGGGTAACACAAAAGTTTTCTTGCAAAGGTAGAGCTTGAAGTGGTATTCGATGCTGGTATCGCCCTATCTATCTCCCCACACCGTGTAACTTCGCGGAGTCTCTGACTTGCACCACGCGTCCGAAGACGCAAAAATGTTGGATAAGCATGAACTTTTGCCCTGTGCCCTGAACCTGCGAACGCCTATCCATGCAATCCTTCCATAGTACCTATAACGTACATCACATGCGAGCGGAACACATGGGCGAGCGGAACACTTTTGCCAAGACCACACCAAAACACCAACCTCTACTAATGCCTCCGCGAAAACAACAGAAAGACGCGTTAAGAGAAGCTCAGATACAGCTTGCAATCCAAGCTCTTAAACAAGACCTAAAACTCTCCCTGCGACGCGCTGCAGCTATCTACAACGTGCCCTTGACCACGCTACATCATCGACGCGCCGGACGACCTTCACGCGTTGATACCATGGCCAACTCACGGAATCTGACCAATACTGAGGAGCAGGTGATTGTTACGCATATACTTGAGCTAGCTAAGCAAGAACGACCCCCCTGGCTTGCAGATGTGACTGATATCGCCAATTCTCTGCGGAAAGAGCGCGGTTTGGCCCCTGTTGGCTCAAACTGGGCCAGTACGTTCGTTTCGCGTCAGGAGGAGCTCAAAGTGGTCTTCAATCGCAAGTACGACTACAAACGAGCCCTCTGTGAGGATCCTGAGGTTATACAGGGCTGGTTTGACCTTGTAGCCAATACCAAAGCCAAGTATGGCATCTAGGACGACGACACGTACAAGTTCGATGAGACAGGCTTCATGATGGGCCAGATAAGCCCAGGAGTAGTCGTCACAGCTTCAGAGAACCATGGACGGGCAAAGGCAGTCCAGCCAGGCAATCGCGAGTGGGTAACAGTCATCCAGGGCATCAATGCCACAGGGTGGGCCATTCCGCCCTACATCATCTTCAAAGCCCGCCGCCACCAGTCCAACTGGTACAAAGACGATGACCTGCCCCAGGATTGGATTGTTGCTGTCTCTAAGAACGGCTAGACTACTAATAAGCTTGGTTTTAACTAGTTAAAGCACTTTAACAAGCATACAAAGACGCGTACTGTTGGTACCCACCGTTTGCTGATTATTAACGGCCACGAGAGCCACAACTCTAAGGAATTCAAGCAATACTGCAAGGATCACAATATTATAGGTCTATGCATGCCTCCACACTTATCGCACCTCCTGCAGCCACTTAATGTGGCTTGTTTTGGCCCTCTAAAGAAGGCGTACAGGGATGAGGTTAATTAGCTTATACACAACCGGATCTACCACACTACAAAGCAGGAGTTCCTCCTATGCTTTATAGCAGCTTATAACAAAGCCATTACCTCTAGCAACATTCAAGGAGGGTTCTGAGGGGCCGGATTGGCTCTGTTTGCCCCAGATCGCGTCATATCGGCTCTGAATATGAAGCTGCGTACCCCATAGCCACCACTTCCCCAAAACAGCCCGCTCTAGCAGTCGCAAACCCCAAGCAATACCCTAGAATTTGGGTCGCAATCAACGCTTGTGAAGAAGAGGATTTAGAGGCACGTAGACAGCTTACCAACCTCTATGGTTGAAGCGTTTGAGAAGGTCTTAAAGGGGGCAGCAATTGTTGCGCACAAGCTGGCTTTGGCACAACAGGAGAACGCTGCGCTTCACGCAGCTCTAGCAGCTGCTACAGAACGTAAATCGCGCAAAAGAAGGCATATCCAGACAGAGGGAAGTCTTATAGTTGAAGAGGGCCAGCGGCAGACTGCTCTATCAGAGTTTGGCGCGCGTAGTGATGGAAAGAAGAGGAAGACGCAGGTGCGTGCTAAAGGAGGTAAACCATCCCAACGACGCTGTGGAAGGTGCGGAGAGGGTGGGCATAACGCGCGAACGTGCAAGAATAGAGCAGAAGAGGTCCCTAAGTAATATTACAGCTTGTTTTGCCTTATGCAGCGCCAATTTGTGGTGTTTTGGGCCATAATAGGAGTGATTTTGGTAGGGTCTTGGCAAAAGTGTTCCGCTCGCCCATGTGTTCCGCTCGCATGTGATGTACGTTAGCCATAATGTGTGTATTTGGTATCTTATTTGCTGCCGAGCTTCTCCTCCTGGCCCGAAAGCAGCGTGTAGACGGGCGCGTTGAGTTTATCTCGGCCCTTGAGGAAATCGAGCTCGAGGATGAAAATGTACTCTGTGACCTTGCCGCCGAGCTTCTCGACGAGGGTACCAGCTGCGGAGGCAGAGCCACCTGTTCGAATTAGCATACTGTGAATGGGCTCGAAGGAGTGAGAAGGACTCACCAGTCGCAATGATGTCATCGACAATCAGCACCTTCTGCCCCGGCTTGACGGCACCGGCCTGCATCTGGAAGAAATCCGCGCCATACTCCTTCATGTACTCGGCCGTCTCGCAGGGGCCGGGGAGCTTGCCCCTCTTGCGGACAGGCACAAACGCAGCGCCCAGTCTCAGGGCAAGCGTAGGGCCAAACAAGAAGCCGCGCGCATCCAAGCCAACAACGACGTCGGGCTTCTCGGTGAAGGTTTGGGTGATGTGCAGCTCGAGGGCGTGGATGAGGGCCTCGAACAGGCTCGGGTCTGCGAAGATGGGCAGGATGTCCTCGAACAGGATGCCCGGGGCGGGGAAGTCGGGGAACTGGCGCAGCGCGCCCTTGAGCTTTACTTTAAGATTGGAGAGTTCGGCGGAGGCGGAGGGACCGGTGGCGGAGAGTCTTCTCTGGGAGGCATTGCTCTCGAGGGTGGGGTCGGGCTTGCCTGCGGGAGGGTGGGCGGCGGTGGCCTCGCCGGCGACTGTGGGATCCGCGGGAGTCGTGGAGTTGACGGGGTGGCGGTGGTGGACGGGGGAGTCGTTGGGGGCAGACATGGCTGAGGGCGCGGGCAGGTAGATATGTGGGCGGTGGGCGGTGGGGAGAATAGGCAGACGCAAGGCAGGTGAGAATATCGCTTGAATTGCGCAAGTCGACGCCGAAAAGTTACTGCTGGACCCTGTGTGCTAGCTGGGTGGGGTAAGGTGATGAGATTTGGCAGGGAACGCAGACGCGCTACGGCTGCTCGACCACGGTGATGAGTGCGAATCACCACTACGGCACCGCTCACCTCCCAATCACTTTCCATTCACCAGCCATCCGCGCGCCGTGCCACACGCGCTGTCTCGCGGTGGAGCACCGATAAGCAGCCCGCGACGTGCACCACCACCGGCTTGCCTAGAGCGTCCGCTAAGGTATGCGTCCAGGAGCGCCGTCCGCTTCACATGCTGGAGCGTGCTATGACTCCGACCCAGTCCAGGTGTGAAGCTCCCAACAAAACGTGCCATTCACCGCTCTCAGTTTCCCATGCGGGTAACTCTGCCATGGTCTGCAGAACGCTGCGGCACTGCCAGCGTGACACCCGCTGCCGTCAATATCGGCTTCGTACAGACACGACGAATCACAGTTTCATGTCGCCGTGAGGTGATACCCGTCTATCTGCAAGGACGCATCGAGGCAGCCAAGGTCTCGAACATGTTGCGCGCTGGAGTACCGTCAGTAGTCATTTATAGCAGTGCTCTCACACACCCCTCTCCACTAAAGCACCCACAACACACGCCACCATGCACGCCGCACATGCACTGCTGCAGCCGCAGAAGCTGATGTGGAAGCTGAGCCGCCGCGCTAGAAGCCTGCTGCGGGCTCACCCATGACGGCACACAACTGAGCATGATGCCGTCAAATGCTTAACGGGTGATGTAGGAGAACCAGCGGATTCTCCCGAATAGCCTGAACCGCTGCTAGCGTATTACGTTGCCGCATCCACAACACCTGTGATACACCTCCACTGTACACGAGAAAGAATCCTCGAGATTGAGGTCTGGAATGCCGAGGCAGGTACCCGTCATCTGCTGCTATTCTAGACTTTGCTCTGTGACGGTCCTGCGTGAACATGGTCCATTACACATGGCGGAGTCGACGCGTACCTGTTTCGATGTCGTTCTCGACTGCTGCTATCCTAGTCAATGTACGTGTGTTGCCATCTCACGACCATCGCTGTGACACTCTGGCACGAAAGTATTCAGGTTCTCCGTGTCCCATCACACTTGATCGGCCCACGTGCGGGTACCTGCTTCTGTAACGGCGCTTCGTGCAACCAGATGATGCACTGTCACTTTCAGTGTGTCAACTTCCTGTCTAGCTCTTTCTGGATACCATTGATCCTATGTGCGACCACATTGTCCACATCACTCTGGTCTCGAACGATCGAGCCGGAGACTGCTGCATTTGCTAGACTGATGCTGGTTTCTGCCTCGAGACTCTGTTGATCTTTAGTTTGGGCTCAAAGTCGCCGTTAGTCTGTGTTCTTGAGCACTGACTGCTCTTCCAGCCGTGAACTGCTGTCCGTCTATCATCCATGCCCAAGTACAGCGACAGCAGCTCTGGCATGAGCACGAAGCCGTCCCAGCTAGTCCTGAAGGCGTATTCGCTCTTGCTTACGAAGAAAGAATTCTTAGCATCATTCGCGCCCGATAGAATCCGTTTCTCGGCGCCATGTCTCTTTATCTCGGGGAACCAGTAGTCGCCGACTATGTCCTGTGATGACTTGTGCTTACACCTGCAGCAGCCCGGAATGAAGATCAAGTACGCATCATTGTCTCGTCGCTTTGTCCACCAGACGGTGGCTTGGCTGGCATGACATGTCTTGATGACGCTCCTTGCCCATCCCACACTAACACGGACGACTTTCTGACTTTGATCAGTGTTTGTTCGCCCAAGGTCCAGTGCTGAAGAGCGGCGATTTACCACCTCAGATCTGTTGGAAGGCGCAAGGTTAATGGGATAAAGCTTATAGCAGGGCCAATAGGGGGTGCACTCTGCGGCTGGCCCTATGTGCATCGATGTGTTTGCATTCTTCTTCCCCTTCTCACGGTAGTCTGGGAGAAGCTATAACACCTCGTGCTCGTCTCTCACCAAATCTCACAGCTCTTCCATTGTCACTGCCGATTACCGTTCCGTGACGGCGCCCAGTTCTATCTTCGAGATTGCTGTCGCTGTCTTCCAGCTCCTACCGCAAATCTTTCTCGTGTTCGATACTGTCATTCCTATCGTCAATACCGTCTTCTTCGTTAAATCTATTATGTGTATCTCCACTCTCGCCTCGATCTTCATCACCTGCTCCGGTGTCCAGCTGGGTGCAAGTCTGAGACACGCAGGAGGCTTGCCGTCCCATTGTCGTGATCTTTGCTGGGTTACTGGTCATCTGAAGGGTGACAGCTGAGATGTCGCCTTTTGAAATTGCTTGACGCCTTTTGGTCCTCACGACCGTTTATTGCTCATCATCAACGTGCGGCTTCACTCATGTTCAACACACATCCTCTACTTCGACTTACGCTGAGGTTACGCACCGGTTACAGAGGCACTGCTATCAATTCTATCAGAAAGTACAACAGCAAGGATGAAAATCAGGCTGCCGAGGCAACAAAAGTAATATCCAAGGGCGATCATCGCAATAATTCGATGCTGTTGTCAATGAGCCCTGGCGGGCCTTTTTGGCCGCCTTTTCAACTACCTGGGCAACCCAACACGGTAAGACGCGTACCGCTTAGTCGTTCACGTGATGACGACTTCCATACCCAGGTATCCAATATAACGCATGCTGATTGGGGAACCCGATCGTGATGAAAAGTAAGCCATGGAGGGTTATTGCCAATGTTGCCAAGTCGCAGAACAAGATCTCGACCTTCCCACTCCGCTGGAGCTTGAATCGTGAGCGAATCACAAATTACCTACGCGAAGATCCAATCTCCTTGCCCTTGCGCTCTTCGTCAATTCACCGACAACACTGCCACCAGATTTGCAGTCCGTGAATATTCATGGCGAGCATTGCGCAGGTTTCTAGCGATCTAACAGCTTCGATGTTCATACGTCCACGGGCCCCGCATTCAACATTACGATGTTGCACACAAACGCACGCGCACCATAGACCTGCTGGAGAGCTGGAGGGAGAGACAATCACGACTCGCCAGCGCATCTCACAGTCCCGCGTTTCACGTTCAGTGAACCCGTAATAGCTCCCTGCCAAGCCGGGCGGTCTCTGAATCAGGGCTACGCTTCACCACTCCCGCAACGCAACTGCGGTCAATTGGGGTCGTCTATCGTAGCCTTACCATTTGCAGCATCGCCATGAATGTGCCATTGCACGTACGGCGCCACCCAAAGATTGTTCAAACCCCAGGTCTGGATTGTGGATTTTCATTGGGTGGTTAGATGCGCAAAAAACGTTTAGGGATAGGAGCACGCGACATCAAAAGGAGAGCTGGTGTGCCCCTTCGCGAAACTTGAAGTGTTGTTCAGCCTGATCTTCCACTGCTTCCTTCAAGAATATCGTCTGCCACCATGGCGGAGAAGACGCAAAGTACGGCGAATGTGTCGAACGGGACCTCGGCTCCGCCACCACTGAAGAAGCAGGACAGTGACAAGGACTTCGACGATTACTTTGTACGTCTTTTGCTACCTTGCTTCGTATGACTTCTAACACATACAGATTGGACCGCGCGACCTGGACCATCACTCGAAATGGCCCGTCTTCCTCCGTATCCATGGCAGTGTGACACCAGAAATGGTCCTGCCTCTGCTCTTTGTAGCTGGCTGGTCGAGCATGATCACGCTTATATCGAAATTCGTGCATGATCGTAAGCCACAATCGACTGCCTTCGCTATGTAACGTGTGCTGACAACCTCCAGTCAGCGTTAATCAACTTCTGCTTACGGTCCTCGGTTTCGTTGTTGGTCTCGCTTTGAGCTTTCGAAGCTCTACTGCCTACGAGCGGTATAACGACGGACGCAAGTACTGGGCGCAATTGACATTCGCATCCCAGAACCTCGCACGCCTTATCTGGATCCACGTGGATGAGCGCCACGAGAAGGATGCTGCACTAGGCAAGCAGGATCTGCTGGCCAAGATCAACTGCCTCAACCTGATCGCTGCATACGCCGTCGCGCTTAAGCACAAGCTTCGATTCGAACCATACATGCATTACGACGATCTGAAACACCTCGTCGGCCACCTGGACACCTTTGCGCGTGATGCCGATCAGCCAGACACCAAGACTAAGCCCAATGTCTTCAAGACGGCGGGCCAATTCCTTGGGCTGCCCATGGCCGAGTCAAACCCTCGCAAGCTGCTCAAACGCTCACGCGTCCCTCTCGGAAATCTTCCACTCGAAATCCTCAGCCATCTGAGTGTATACATGAAGTCGATCTACGACAATGGCACGTTTAAAGTATCGATTTACCAGACACAATCACTCAACGCGCTCACCACTTTCAATGATGTACTCGTTGGAACAGATCGGATCCTAAACACACCTTTGCCCATCGCCTATAGCATTGCGATCAGCCAGATTACGTGGGTCTACATCCTGCTCCTGCCCTTCCAGCTGTACAAGCTTCTCGGATACATCACCATTCCCGCAAGTGTCTTCGCGGCATACATAATCCTTGGAATTGCACTCATTGGTCGCGAGATCGAGAACCCATTCGGCGATGATGTGAACGACTTGCCATTGGACGCTTTCTGCCAACAGATCAGGAAGGATGTAGACATTATCATGAGCAAAACAGCACCAAGCATCGAAGAAGTGGTTATACACCCGGACAACCAGCTTCTCTACCCACTGAGCGATCTGGGCAGCGCAGGATGGGCCGCAAAGAGTGTGGATGAAATTAGAGACGCGTTGGCAAGCAAGCCTGGACTACACTTCCCATTGGTAGAACACGATGAACACCCTAAGCCAAGCCACTCGGTCAGTACCGGTGTCCGCCATCGATCGAGCCACGACCGTGCAGAAGCTGGCGAAGCAGGACATGCGCAAAGTAGGCATAGCAGTGCAGCTGAAGGCGGCGACTAGATCAGATTGCAACAATTGTTGGGGTGACTATATTACAGGCTGGGAGCATGGCGCACGAGGCAGGCGCGATAGGAGTAAACGTTGAGCTTATCTAGAACCAACGCCTACAAATTCTCACTAATCTGAAGTTGGAACACTTGACGGAATTTAAGATAATTTCAAGCTAGCTCATACCTCGCTTTCCCGTCAATTTCCACGTCATTTGGCGACTCCATTTCCAAAACCTCATTGCCCACTAGCTGCTTTCTCTCTGCGCCTTCTTCAGCAAGCTCACTTGTTTCATGATTTTTCTCACTGCCACTCGACTCTTCCGAATTTGGCTCGCCCACGCCCGGCTTTCGTCTTTGTCGCCTGCCGCGACGAACCAGTAGTGTTATGAGTAAGATCAGCAGTGTAGCGAATACGACGCTTCCAGTAGCGATCCCAGCAATCAAGCCTTCGCTCAGACCGTCTTGTTCCTTGTCGGTCTGAGCATCTTTGGCCGGAATTGCGACGATCTTTTGGGCGTTCGAGGCTGGAAACGCTGCTTGGTGCAACGAGAAGTTTCCGCGCTCGAAGTCGACAATCATGTATGCTTCTTGCATGAACGCTCTTCCCAGAGTGAACTGTGTCGCGTTGGCCGCTCGACGTATAGGGAAGTAGTTCTTTGCGTCATTGTATATGGGCCACGAAGCTTGAAGGTCAAATGCAGCGTATGGTAGTTCGATGTCCAGGACTTCGGAACTGCCGCTTGAGCTGCCGAATGAAAACGTGAAAGTCGGGCTGCGAGTCGCTAGATCTGCATGGGTAGCGTCATCGACCAGGTACAACTCGGTGAGGTTGTCATAGCGAAGCCTGAACAGGGACGCAATGCTGTCACACACGTCGCCTGGGAGCCACAGATACGGCATTGTGAAATCGATATTCACGTAGGTTTCGTCCTGTAACAGCACCGCCGAGCCATTGAATGTGCGTTCCGCCGATATGCGCTGCAGCTTGAGACTCGTGGGCTGCGTCTCATCTGGGTCAAACGGAAAGGTAAAGTTATTCCGTTCAAATCGAGCCTCATCGTAGCCTCCAAGGGTCAGACTGCCGAAGACCTTCGGCGACTCTGTAATCATCAGTATCGTCTTGAGTAGCGCTGGAGAGAACTCACTATAGTATGCCCCAGCGTTGTACGCGTATGAGAGGCTCGGAATGGTACGGTTGTTCTTTAGTGCAGTGAGGTAAGAGGGTTGAGGCTCGTCGAAATTTGTGAAATTGGTCGCCAGCGGAGCAAGCCCAAAAAATCCAACAAAGAACGGCATCTGTCGAACAGCGCCAACTGTCCGATTCTGCAAGGTCGGACCGCCTGAGTGCTGGAGTTGTAGGCCGACTGTGTCCCTTCCGTATAGAGCGCTATCATCGTAACCAAGATCATGGTCCAGTCTCATCTGGAAGTATCCGTCTCCCTCTTGCTGCCATGTCGTGGACAAATTCGGAGTAAAGCCTGGGAGTTTGTTTGTGTCAGACACACCACGAAGTAAAGCGCAGTCAGAGGGATCTCCATCGTCAGTGCTGCAGCCCACGGCATGAGGCACGATAAGATCTCCAGTGGCCGCTGAAGGAAGGACACGGAAATTTTGTTCTGGTTTTCCGACTCGAACGTCGAATGAGCTCCAATTTCCATCATTTCCATGCCAAAGCTGTGAAGGCGCAAAAGCGAAGGGCGCAGGGTCCTGCATGTCGTGTCGCCAAAACCGAGTTGAATCTCTAGTGCACTCGTGAACCGGTTTCGGTTGCACTCTAGGAAAACGAATGCGAAAGAATGCAATTACCTCAATATTAGGCGGTATCAGGCAGCTTGCGATAATGTTTGCACTTGGTGCCAGGGAAGCTGAACTTGCATGGACGCATGTCTCTTTCATGGACCTGGGTATTTGGAATGTCACCAGAGCTGAGGGCTAGACCTTGCGACGCCAGCATTCCACTGTCGGCGGGTAATACGAGGCAAACTCTCTCGAATCCTCTGCACATGCTTGATCTGTTCCGTGTTACCCTTCATGCATAGTGAATGGTCTGGGTTGTTATCAGGGTCAGTTCCAAGGGAGAGCTGGTGGGGTACTTTGTGTTAGCTGTCGTGGACAAGTTTTGGCGAAGTCAAGAATGTGACTGCATCAACATCAGCCTCACACAGATCCTCAAAACGACAGCTACTTTATATACACATCGAGCTGCTTGTGGTGACCGTCACGACTGACAACATGAGACATAACGCGCCTGTACTACTATTAGCTCTCGCTGGCCTTCTAAATCTGGCTAGTGGACTACCACAGCAACCATCAGGTAAATGGGGATCTACATCGCTTATGGCCAAACAACTGAGAGTCCAAGTCCAGCTACGAGCGGCTGGTAACACAGGCAATATCAGAGTCCCACCGCTCGCGCAATCCCCGCAGACTTCGCTGGCGCAGACACCACTCTCACCAGAGCTCAGGACTTGGCTAGCTGCAGTTCGTGCCTGGCTTCTCGCATTCCCGGTACTTCCCTCACAAGTCCTTACAACTACTTCTTTGCAAATATCAGCCTTAGCGTCGCAAACGCCTACACCAGTCGTGACTGTGGGCGCACCGACGATCCCTTCAGCAGCCCTGACAGCCCCGCCGCCATTGCCTCCAGTCCCCACGCCAACAACGCCTAGATTTGATGGTCCCTTGCTACCACTGCCGGTATTGCCCATCGGTATCTCGGGTGCATTGCTCCCCAATGATTTGAGTGCGTTGCCTACGAATGCCTTGGAAGCCGTGCCTCAAGTACCTGGTTTTGTCCAGGGTTTCGCGTTGCCTGGTGCGCCGGCCTGGCCATGTCGCGGACGAGGGTGTACGCTATGACAGCACAAGCTTTGTGATTATCTTCGCATGCTGTTGCGAATGACCCGTCTTCTACGGTTTACTCCGAGCCCTGTCTGAATATTGCTGTCAGACCTTGGAGCGAACGTCCTCATGATCAAGAGAGCCCTCAAACTTAATCTGATTCGTCCTCGTTACTATCTTCACTGCTTGTGTCATCATCTGAATATAGATCAACCTCATCTGAGTCATCCGATGAATCGTCCGAGTCCGATGACACAATCCGCCAGTCTCCCCACTCCCCATCGTCACTATCTGAAGGCAAGTGGACAATAAGTTCGACGTTGGTAGTGGAGTAAGCTCTAACGAGTCGCTCGCAGTCGAAGTCCAGCTCTTCTGCAGACACTTGTATGTTGAGCTGAAGGCGCTTGAGATGAGGCACTGTGGTCGAATAATCGCTTGCCATGCGTTCCAAAACGGGTAAGAAGAGCTCTTCCTCGGCACCCCAGCGTATAGTGAGACATAATGTCTCAAGCGCGGGAGGCAAAAACTCCAGGACGGTTGCTGATTCACCTGATCGAACATCGACGACCATACGCAGAGGACACTTGAGGTCTTTGAGTACAGAGAATTGTTCAAGACCGCCATGATGTAGATGGTCTTCGTCGTCTTTATGCCATGGATCGTGGTAGATGTCGAGACTCTCTAGGCAGTCCTGTTGTCGCCATAATGCATTCTGAAGCATGATGCCAGACCCGTCCAGAAGCACGCTCTCTTGATTGGCATCAAATCGGAAGCTTTTTAAACTGCGAGACGAGGCAATCAGTGTTTCCAATGCATCGTAGCGCAAAGAGCACTCTTCCAGCACTAGTTCCTCAAGGTTGTTGCAGCCTGGTGGAAGTACGCGCCTCAGTTCGGCAGGAGCACGCGAGTCTAGCTCGATTTCGCTCAGCTCTCGAAATTCGAGTTTTTGCAAAGCTTGCAAACGTAATATTGGTACTAGGTGATGTATGACCATATTCTGGGCATCGACACGCACTGTCCGCAGTGCCTTGAATCGGTGTGCGTGCCCAAAGTGCTCACCAGTCGTAGCCTTCTTGATCAGCTCTGGCCACTTTGCTTTGGAGTAAGCTGAGATAAGTCCATCCTCGACGTCGAGCGTCATTAGGTTTGGTGTATGCAGCATTACAGCTGTGTGCAGAATGTCGAGCTCAACATCCGCCGAGTTGCATCGAGTCGCCCACCCTTTCCAATCTGGGAAGTCTAGTGCTCTCATGCCTTCTTTAATGATCTTCTTGTCCCGAGAAGTCGGTGAATATCGCTTCCGCTCAAGGTGAGCATCGTTGCCGTATCGGAACTTGGCATGGCGAACGCTCTCACCGAGGCTTGGATTTGAGATTAGGGTACGGAGAAACAGATATGGTTCGCAGAAGTAGCTATCATAGATAGAGTAGATCCTGTCGCTGACCACTCGATGAAGATTACGGGTCGTAAGGGACAGACTCAAAAGGGTGTGTAACTGAAAGTTTTGCATATCAATGCCGGGCAAATAGCGGAGTATCTCCAGAACAAGCTCATCAGGGAGTTCGTCGAGTGTGGCATGTCGGCCGACAGACTCTGGGCAGCGCCTTTGATTGAAATATTTCTTGCCCTTCGGCTCTCGCTTTTTAGGTGCCTGTGATGGTAAAGGTGGAAAGTCGGCGTTGGTAATGGTGGTCACTGCCATGCGTGGCGAATGCTTTGTTGCCGGCTTAAGCCCTGGATGTAGCTCAGTTGCACAACTCAACGATGCCTTTCAGGTTATTAGGGACTACTGGAATATGCTGCACCTGCTGATATGATATGCGGACGATTACGGGAGGGGTGCTAGGTGTGTGACGCAGTAGCAGTGTAGTGGCGTGCGACCAAAGAGGCAAGGGCTGTGATTAGTCATACACGCACCTTCCGCCTTGCCCTTGCGTCTACTTCCTCTTTACACAGATGCAGGATTTGTGTTGCGCAGTATGTCTATATCACAAAACAGTCGGTAAATCTTATACAATTGCAGAGTGCAGTGACATAAATTGCGTAGCCATCATTCTCAGACAAAGTATTGCTGTTCTGAACGAAGAGGGCGCAGATGTTGATGTGGAATGGCAGTGGAATGATCATCTTGGTAACCATCAGACTGCGCGGCTCGCGATGAGGCTGGCGAAGCAGAAGCTGCAGGAATCAGCTCTTTATATCCTGATGATGCCAGAAATGCAAACTTTATACTAAAACAAAGCACCGTCTGACGCTCACTTGCTGTGATGTTCTTCTATAACAGAAGCGGCCCACGCTTAGCGCGCCGAAAGCGGAAAGTGCCACCTTGGCGCACACTAAGCGAGAAAGGCGGTCGCGATATTCCACACATACCGGCCGGCGAAAACCACGACCGTGACCTCGACGACGCCCACGTAAACGATTTTCCAAGACCAACCCTCTGTCTTACCTCAAATCTGCCAAAATGGAGAACGAACGCGGCGAGCTTGTTGACCGTAAGGACCCTATCGATCTGCTGGAGCTGGACAATTGCGAATCGCTATGCGATTGAACTTGGGCCTGCCAACTGTACAGACATCATTGCTGACAATCCACAGTTTACGTCCCCCGCAAATGCGTAAGATCGCACCGTTCGAACTGACCTCCCGCGCGCGATACTAATGCGTTACAGTCCGCTACCGGACGCATCATCAAGGCCAAGGACCACGCTTCCGTCCAGATCAGCATCGCTAAGGTCGACGAGAACGGTCGCTACACCGGCGAGAACCAGGTCTACGCTCTCTCCGGTTTCGTCCGTGCCATGGGCGAGTCTGACGACAGCATGAACCGCCTCACACAGCGCGACGGCTTCCTTAAGTCTGTCTGGTCTGCGTCGAGGTAAATGGTTGTGGATACGGAGTTGAGGTACGCAGGCGCCTAGGCAGCACCGGCTGGCCATATCACGAGGGACAGTCCGGCTGATTGGACGCAGGATATACAGAATCTGAGCTGCGTCTCAGAGGCGTGGGCGTGCATTTCATGGCGACTTAGGCCTTCATCTCCTTTCTCATGAAGACTATCACGGTGTCACGAGGCAAGGAAGCCGGTTAAGAACCAATACGATCGAATCCAAAAACGCTCCTCCGCCGCTGCAGTGCGCTCAAAGCATATCAGCGCCTACATAATGCCAAGAGTTCGATCAGTGAATGAGGGTACTGCTCACGTTCTAACACAGGGTTTA
This sequence comes from Didymella arachidicola, assembly GCA_016630955.3. NCBI lineage: Eukaryota > Fungi > Ascomycota > Dothideomycetes > Pleosporales > Didymellaceae > Didymella > Didymella arachidicola. The sequence continues at coordinate 1,967,710 of CM049992.1, forward strand.
GTTTTCGTGATTTGCGTCACTCTCGAACGAATTCACCACAGTTATACCGCCCATGTGTCACTTCCCAGTGCGCGACGAGCACCTCCGCGAATCCTATCCGCTATACGAACTACCAGCGCAACGAGGTTTGCTCGGTCTAGGCCTTCAGCCTTGTTCTGCCCGGACGATTCTCGAACTTCAAAACCACTCGAAAGCCCGGATCACCAACACGACCATTGGGTTCTCGACCCCACCAGCCGAGGAAATACCAATCTATGGAACGCGACCTCAACTATGTCCCCGTTGCATGTGGCAGGTGCCTGGCGGTCATGCTGTCAGGCTCTTACACACGTACTTCACTAGGCGCACTGACGGTCAGCCTTCAAAAGCTCCACCTGAAAAGTTGCGGTCCCGCTCACTGCTTCATCGTCATGGTTTCGTATCGCTAACCCTACGCATCTCACCCGATCCTAGTTTCACACCAATGAACCACCATGTGTAGATCCTGCAGTGCACCCGTCAATGGGGAACGGGTACCGGTCTGGAACTCTCCATCGCAGTCGAGAATACCAAGACTAGTCCTATCCACCACTACACCGTTCATTGGGACAATCGGGTGAAAGTCCCGATAAGCGTCCATGCCCCCGAACCTCTGATCCTGGAATTCGCGGCATTTTGTGAAGGTTCATACATCCCTCATCTTTCATCATGTTGCGTGGAAGTTTGTTGATGCGACCACTCACATGCGGACACCGTTCGAGCCACGTACGACTCTCGCATCTATCTCTCCAGTCCATTAACAACCGTCACATCAGCCTGTATACATGATTCCATGATCACATCGCCGCGTCTCGCAGCGCAGGGCTACATCATCCCGTCGCCGCGCATCCATGCTGCAGCCAGCGGTAGCGGTCCGCCATATGCATGTGGATCTGCACGTGAAGCACACGGAGCGGTGCTCGTCGCTTACGTCTGCTTCCAACTGCCCACCAACGTTTTTGTTGCATAGCAGTCGAATCCACCAGCATGTGAGGAGCATGATCGGTAGGTGATACACGAGCATGACAATGTCCTTGCACAGCGATCGTCGACACGTGTGGATCTGCCTACGATCCAATGCGCGCTTTGGATTAGCGTCGCAGCTGCGCGCGACTGTGGTCTTTCTCTAACATACGACTCTATGGAACCTCTCGATGCATTCCATGCATGCGCTTCCCACAACAAAGCTTCTAGTGCTCCACTCGCCGCCACAGTGAAATAGTCATCCCACACACCCCACAACCACCGATATACCTCGCATCTAGCAAATTCCATATCTCTACCAAGGCAGCGCGGTGAGGCGAAAGGCCCGAAAGCGTCTGCACGCACAGCTGTCACGCGCCCGCAAACGTAGCACAGCATCAAGTGCGTCAGTGAGTTGACAACAGCGATATCGTAAGCTACTGTTGCACAGCGTCAAGTACCGTGCTGTCACTCGCAGTGGCACCAGCGACACGGTCAACGACAATGTCGCGCTGAGGATAAGGCGCACTGCTTAGACGCGCTATCTACATCGATGATGCGAGCGCGTGTGAGCTGTCAGGGAAGTGCCGGAATTCGTATCACCGACAAATTGGATGGGGCGGTTCCCTGGCCTGAATTAGTGGTGTCCACGCCTACCACACGAAGCATGTCGCAGTGAGAGCATTTTCACATGCAATGGTAGGACTTGAGGAGGATTGAAGCTACTCGATGGTTTCGTGAAGTCTGTCATGCAGCTGCTAGCCTAGAACTCAACACTCAATGACTACAGTAGTGTAACATCGACACCCAGCGGACCACCGCGCACAATTGTCCGAACCTTCTGCCGCTCCAACGTGGCATTCCACGCGACCCGACGCCTTGCATCCGGGGAAGTGGGTGCCGGGGCGTCCAAGTAAGGTTTCCGGGCCCAAGCCTTGGCGGTGTGGAGCGGTGTGAACTCGTGGCTGAGCTGCAGCAGTGCCCTTCCAATGCTTCTCGCATCGAACAAATCGACGTCAAGCTGCATAACATATGTCCCTTGGCCGGATTCCTTCTCTTTCTTGGGCATGGCGCGTGCAGTGTTTCGAATATACTCTATTCTTCCCGCCATTCGGACCTTAAGTCGAGGAAGCACCCATCTGCGTACCGATCCCTGAGGCCGGCGCAAGGACGCGGACCTTCTTGCTGTCGGCTTTGCGGCCGCCAGTTGGGGTCTGACTGCGCTGATGTTGGCTGCCAGGCGAAGGGTGTTGGCTTCCGGTCTCGCCAAAAGTGCCGCGGACTGCAGACACGGCCCGACTTTCTCTGACCTTCCAGTCGTCTCCCTTCTTGATAGGCTTGGATGCCTCTTTGGCGGCCTTCTTGCGAGCCAGGTCTGCCATCTTTTCTTCGCGGCGGTTGCCGGAAACGCAGTCGCAGAGACAGCCTTGGGTGGGACAAGCGCCGTCAGAAAGTGTGGCATCGGTGAACCAGGTAGATAAGCAGTTAGTGTGACCACCATGACCACAGAGCGAGCACCACGTCCATAGTGTAGCTGATGGCGGCGTCCATTTCTCGGGAATCGACGGTGAGGGTCCGCTATCGATCTCGTCTAGTGATACTGCGACCGCAGTGGTTGAAGCTGATCCTTTTCTCTTATGACCTTTCTCGTCTCTGTGTTTGGATTTCGACTTTCGTTTGGTAGTGATGGGCTCGAAGGCCGGATACTTTCCCCAACAAATAGGACACGGTGCCTGCGCGCGTTTGCATGATTCGCAGCGCATCTTATCTTTTGGGTTGTTGATCGGAGATTTGCAGCTGAGGCACAGCAAACCAAGCTGAGTGTCCTTCAAGGCTTGTTCGTACACGGCAGGAAATGCAGGATAAGCCAGTCGCCTGAGTGAGGCTGCCGAATTAAACAGTGACAAGCTATGCATTTGCGAATGATACGAATTAAGGATCGACTCTGCCTGGTACGGATTGATTCCTGTAGCGATGAGCTCTCCCAACTGCGATGATAGTATATGTTCAGCTTGCTTGCGAGTGAGACCGAGGGCTGTGAAAGTCTCGGCAAAAGCGTTCAGAACCTCATCGACGTTGATTTCTGAAGAGCTGGCAGGTGCATGAGTCTGCGGCAACAACGGTGCTAAAAGCAATATGAGTAATGAGGGAAACTGCGCATCTGACAGCGTGTCCGTGTGAAACTGCAGGATACTGTTGAGTAGGCCGACCACCGTAAAGGCTGAATTGCTCTCGGCATCAATCTTCAACGCTTGATAGTCCGACAAGAGCAGCTGACTATCCTTCGTCGGCACAGTCGACTGCGAGACAGTTTTAGTAAGGATAGGAGAAGTTGCGACTGGCCTGAAAATCTGCGGTGATCTTGGCTCGTCAAAACCTTCTGGTATGATCGTGCCGCTGGCTTCCATATCTGCGTCATACATCGACGAGAACGAGGTACCATCGCGACTGCTAGCGTATGCTGACGATTCTGAGCTATCATGACGCATGAGCTGATTCGTACGTTTTAGTGCATCTATCTCCTGAGTGAACCTCTCAGTGCTGTTAGGCGGCATCAGGTGACCTGTGGTATCTTGACTTGCACCTCTGTCGATATGTTGAGGCTCCGAAGCATGTACAGGTACTGTACCTGCAGCAGGCTTCGTGGTAGGGCTTAGCAACGGGCCTTGGTCGACATTTGCTGTGCCTGTGCTTCTACCAAAACTAGACTTCTCAGCCGCAAGCTGCCAGCCTGCTGACAGCGCATCTGTCCCGCGTAGGTCTGGGTTTACGCTCTCGAAAGAACCTGATACCGAGCTCCCATGCTGAGAGTCTGTGGATGCTGAGAACATAGTGAAGCTCTCGCCTGAGTCATGGCGCTCTAGCGGAGGGGGGACGTTGGGGTGGTTGTTGCGAGTAGGCGCCGGATTGAGATTGAGCGGGATACGTGGCGAGGCCCGCCAGCTGCCAGCTGCAGCTCGTCGCTCCTCTAGCCCTTCAGTAGAGTCATACCAGTGTGGCCCGCTGGTTTTTGACCGAGACATTGAAGTTTGACTTGATCCTCTATCTGTCTGGGGCACGCTCATGACAGATGGTGGAAGGTCGATCTTGTTATCGTGGTCTGGGTCAGGAAGTTCAGATCTCCTTGTGTCAGCCGGTGCTGATTCATGAGTGTTCACTGGTCTTGCAAGGGGAGTCGCTAGCTGTGAAGTGCTCTCGACATGATTGACTGGCTTGCTCAGTGGTGATGCAGGGCGTGACTTGTCAAGTGTACCGAGAATGGCTCTGACTGCTGGGTTCTGCGGCGCACTGAAGGGTTTCGGTTGAGCGTGCAATTGTCCAGCAGTATTATTTGGGTCTTCAAATTTGGCCTTCTTGTCCTTCATCCGCATACTTCGGTGCAACTCTGCACGTCGTTTCGTTGCATGGGTCATCGCTGCTCCCATCAACGTCCAAGTCTGCGCAAGCCTGTGGTACGCTGCCCGTTGTGCGTACTCTGCGTTTTGCTGAAATGGCTGATCCAGTTCTAGATAGGATCCAAGGATCGGTCGATCAGGTAGCGACTGTGCTTTATACTTCTGAGCAAGATATGCAAAAATCTGGACGTTAATCGTGCCTGGCAAGACGCCTCGAAAGGCAAGCTGATCTGTCTTGAATTGCTCACCCTGGTTGCTCATAGCATCAGGCAAAAACATGACCTTTGGAGTGACGTCCGATGGTGGAGTACTGCCATATGACTTCGCGGATCTGTTGCTGGCGGTACGACCATGATGTCGCTTCATTGCCAGAGACCCAAAGTTGTCTTCGAAGCTGCCATCTGCCGAACTTCGCAAGCTACTTTTCTCAAGGCTTCCATGTTTGTCTGGTGGCGCCACAAGGAATATATCATTAGTGTGAGAGAGATTTGTAGGACGCCGTGACTTTGACCTCTTCTGCGCAACACCGCTTATCTCTCCGTTAGGCGAGATTGCGAAAGCTTGCAGAGGCCTTCGTTCCGTAGTTTTAGGAGCATGATGCACATCATTCTGCTGGAACATTCCCTCTCTTCCGACCGTCCAGAGAGTGTCACGAGCTTGCCAAAGCATGTCGGAAGGTGGGCTCCGAAACTTGTCGATCTCTCTGTACGGCAGGTGAGGCCGACGAAAGTCCCACACATGAACGACCGGGTGTTCACGATCATATGACGTTGCTACTTGGGTGCACTGGAACGAGCCCTTCTCATGAAACTCGTCAGACCAGTAAGGTGGCCTCCATCTTGCTCTGTGTACCGGGTAAGGCGTGGTCAACACGTAAGCAGGCTTTTGCCTTCGCCCGTCAACGGAGAAGTCCCATACTTTCAACGTTCGATCCACACCAGCACTGAGCAGATGTTTGCCATCTGGATGCCAATCTATAGAGGTACACGTCTTTTGGTCGTGTGCCGGAATCTTCTGCTTTGGGCCTTTGTTCTGACGGAAGTCCCAGCGCTGGATGGTGCCGTTATCTGTGCCAAACGCGAATTCCACACCATCAGTTGGCGACCACTGCACGTCTCTGATACCACCACTAATACCAGAGAACTGGTCTCGGCTGATCGAGGCGACATCTCGACGTAGAGTCCGTAGATCCCAAAGGCGAACGGTGGCGTCGTGGCTTGCAGAAAGAAGTAGGTGGCCCTGGTGTGGATTGAAGGCGAGCTTATGGACCTGACGTGTATGCTCATGCAGTCTGACAAGCTCCACGCTGGCACGGTTGAGGTCGTACAAGATGACTTTGCCATTGGCAGCAGCTGTCGCTATGTACGAGCTGAACTGGCCATGGGACCACTTCACATCCTGGATGCCCAGTCCTTCACGTTGGCGTGCGTGGGAGTCTGCGTAGTTGAGAACGGCAGCTCGAAGGTTGGTCTCGTCAACTATTTTAGTGCCTTCGACACGTACTGTTTTGAGTATCTCCTTGCCAGCCAGCACAGCATGTGTGCGCTCTCGATTGATGTCAACGGCGGATATGTCTAGGCCTGTCTTGTGTGTGGCATCAAGTGAGTGGCCAGTGCGAATGCTGCATCACAGGCTTAGTGTACGAAAGCAATACGTAAGATAGCATATGCAGTGCAGTGCAGGTTAGGTGAGGTGAGGTGGGCTGGGCAAATGAGGCTAGTGACTTGATTGGGAAGGGGCGACGGGAAGGGGCGACGGGAAGGGGCAAACAAGCCAAAGTGACAGGACGAAAACTAGCACAGCAGTCCCGAAAAAGCCGCGGACGAGAGTAGATGAAGTAGATACTGGAAACGGACCTACCCAAGCAGCTTCGGGACTAGTGGGTTCAGAGGTCCGCCATCCGGACGGTGCGCCTGCACGCTCGGTGGGCGCGAAGCATATCCCGCCGACTGTAAGGGTTGGGCAACAAAACGCTCAAAGTAAGAACGGCCTTTTATTTTTGGTGGCGGCGGTGGGGGCGCCGGGGGGATTGAAGGCGAGGCCGTCGCTGAGATGCGTCGATGGTCAGTCATGTGTACGTGTTGGTGTGGAACATCCTGGCGCAGCTGATGGGAGGCAATCCTGAAGAGCGGGCGGTGAGGCTGGGAGCGGCGCAGCACACGTGTGCAGAGAAGACGGCAAGCGCTACTCTCGAGTTCGCGAGGCTCGAGGCTGCACGACGTGAGCGGTGCTGGGCGTGCCGCTGCAGCGATGCAGTGAGCAGATGGAACCGCGGCAGTGGTCAGGGCTCAACCAAGCGACGCAGCGGATGTGATACAGGTGCGTCAACATGGGGTTGCGCGGGTTGCGCGAGTTGCAGCGACCTGCAGCCCTCAAACGCGTCCCTGATGCACCAGCGCCCGCTACGCCCGCTACGCCTGCCAGCGTCGAGGTCTAGGCCCGAATCCATCGTAGCTCGGCCAAGATGCATCCACACTTCTCGATGAGCGCCACGGACTCGCCCAAGTCCGTGCATCGTACCTTCAGCGAAGCATGGCGTACTGGTCGACTCGCCGGTTGTTGTAGCACTGCACCTGTCACTTCCACCGCCCTCGCGCTCCCATCCTCTGCTGCCGTTGTGATTCCGCTGCCACCACCGAGAGCCTCGCACAGGATCTCGCGCCGTGGAGAGCAGTTACATCATGCCCGCCGAGCTGATATACGGCGATCTGGACGACCGCCAGCCGCGCTGGGAGCACGCCTCGATAGTGCACAGTGCCCTCACCACCCTCCAATATGCCTACCCGCTGTTCATGCTGGTCTTCTTCCTCGCAGCCTTTACGATCCGCAGCATAGCCGCCTCGAAAACGAATCTTAATATCGCCAAACCCACCACCACCGGCCCTGGAGGAAAGCCGCTGCCCGCAACCGACCCCACCCGCAACTTCGTCAAGAAGACGGTCCTCGATGACGTGACCCACACGCAGAAGCGAGTCTTTGAATGGGTCTCGCTGGCTACTGCGCTGACCTTCTTTGGAAACTCGGTGCTGGTGATTGCACAGGCACTCGCCAAGCAGAGCGAACACTGGTGGTGCGGCCAGTCGGTGGTGGTATGTTTGCTTCTTCCGAGAAAGTAATGTGGGAACAATTTGAGCTCACGCAGACTCTCCAGATATACCTCGTTGGCTCCTTCTTTGTCTACAGCCTATTCCTCATCTCCCTCCTCGATTCCAAGCCTTCACCGACCGCCGCTCACCTCTCAACATGGCTCGTGGGTCTGGTCCTCGAGATTGTTCTCGTAGCTGGCTCGCTCGCTCTCTACACCCACGCTCACTACCAACCAACCGCCGGCCACCCTGAGAATCCAAAGCTGCGATTCTACATGACCGAGTGGGAGGCAGCCGAAGTCGCCATGGATCTGCTGCGCATACTTCTCCTGCTTGCACTCATTGGATTCTACCTGGTATTCGTCGTCTTGCCCCAAGCAAAGAAGGCGCAAGAGCAGGGAACTCCGGAGGAGAGCACCTCACTTCTGGGCAACGGGGCCGAGCGTGCAGAAAACGGTCACGCGAACGGCGCGAACAGCAATGGGTCATATGGCTCAGTTCATCCGGTCGGTGGCAAGCACCAGCACACAGAGGGCGCGCCACCTGCCTGGAGCAGGCCGACTGGTGCCCCGACTCGCAGCTGGTGGGAATACATCAAGGGCTACGGCGTCTTTTTCCCGTACTTGTGGCCTTCGAAGGATCGCAAACTACAGATCATGGTAGTAATGTGCTTTATCCTGGTTCTAGCACAGCGCGTGATCAACCTTCTCGTCCCTGATCAGCTGGGTCGCATTGTCGATCGTCTCGAGCACCCTTACAACGGCAACCCGTGGACCGCCATCTGCCTGTTCATCGCCTTTCGCTTTCTTCAAGGGACCAATGGTGTGCTTGGAGCCGCGCGATCTGCGCTCTGGATACCCGTATCTCAATACTCGTACCGTGAACTGTCAGTTGCCTCATTTGAGCACGTGCACAGTCTTAGTCTGGATTTCCACCTTGGCAAAAAGACAGGTGAGGTGCTTTCGGCGCTTGGAAAGGGAAGTTCTATCAACACCTTCCTTGAGCAAGTGACCTTCTCAGTAGTGCCAATGTTGTTGGATCTTGGCGCTGCGATCGGTTACTTCCTGGTCAAGTACGATGCGTACTACGCGCTAGTGATTGCCATTGTCACGTTTTGGTACATCTACTTGACGATACGTATGGCACAGTGGCGCGCCGAGATCCGTCGTGAGATGGTCAACGCCGACCGTGAAGAAGATGCCGTCAAGTAAGTTGCCATGTCGTCCATTCATGATCAACCCACTGACAGTGATAGGAACGACTCGATGGTGTCCTATGAGACCGTCAAGTATTTCAACGCTGAAGCCTACGAGTTCAAACGATACCGCGACGCCGTCAAGAAGTACCAGGATGCCGAGTGGAAAGTTCTTATTTCCTTGAACATCATGAACATCACACAAAACATGGTCTTCATGGTCGGACTTCTGGTGACTTGTTTTATTGCAGCTTACCAAGTTACCACTGGCAAGCTTTCTAACGGAAAATTTGTCGCGTTGATCACATTCATGGGTCAGCTCCAAAGTCCTCTCAACTTCTTCGGCACCTTCTATCGAATGATTCAATCTGCGATGATCAACTCTGAGCGCATGCTCGAATTGTTCAAGGAGCAGGCGACGGTTGTCGACAAGGAGGGTGCCACCGAATTGCTCTCTTGCAATGGCGACTTGAAGTTCAAGGACGTACAGTTCTCCTACGATAATCGCAAGGCCGCCTTGACTGGCCTCGACTTCCATTGCGCGCCTGGCACCACGACAGCATTCGTTGGAGAGTCGGGCGGTGGCAAATCTACGGTCTTCCGTCTTCTCTACCGTTTCTACAACACTGAATCCGGAAGCATCGAGGTTGATGGCAACAATGTCACGGATCTCACGATCGATTCTGTACGCCGCCACATTGGTGTTGTCCCACAGGACACAGTGTTGTTCAACGAAACCCTGATGTACAACCTCAAGTATGCCAACCCAGCAGCGACCGACGAGCAGGTTTATGAAGCATGCAGGGCTGCTAGCATCCACGATAAAATTCTTACCTTCCCCGACAAGTACGAAACTAAGGTCGGAGAACGTGGACTGCGTCTGTCTGGTGGTGAGAAGCAGCGCGTCGCCATTGCTCGCACGATCTTGAAGAACCCAAGGATTATCATGCTTGACGAGGCCACTGCGGCGCTTGATACGGAGACTGAGCAGCACATCCAGGAGGCTTTCGCAACTCTGGCACACGGACGCACCATGCTCATCATTGCCCACCGACTCAGTACCATCACTCACGCCGATCAGATCCTCGTTCTGAACAAGGGCAAGGTACAGGAGCGGGGTACTCACGAGGAGCTTCTCGAGCGCAATGGCCATTACGCCGCTATGTGGAAGAAGCAGATCAGAGCACAGCGAGCTGCTGAGCAGGCCAAGCTTCTGAAGGACAAGGCTGAACGCCTTCGTCGTCAATCTAAGGATGCCTCCATTGACAACGACGGCAGTAGTAGCCATTCCAGCTCCGAGGATGAGAAAGCGAAGAAACAACGCAACACCGGCCAACTATCCGGCTCGTACCGTGGTGACGCTCCGTCAAAACCACACGGGCATCCCTAGGCTAGCCGACTGCTGCGCGAAAATCAACACCAACGATCGCAAGCACGGGCCACATCGAGTGCATGAGTCGCCTCGATAGTGTCCAGAGTTATGTTTCGATCGATTAACACCCTAAGATTGATTGAAGCACCGCGAGTTGAAACGTGAAGTGCTCTTGAATAAGGACTCGAAGACGCAGCTGCAACCTTTTAGGTCAATAGCAGCTCTGTTCGTACACCACTTCAACCCCTGGATCGGCCAGAATGGCAAAAATGCCTTGGCGACATCTTTGATATTGGTTATACGGAGTTTTGGAAGAGCGAGTAATGTAAAAACACATGGGCGGTACTCTGTCGCTTTTGATCAAAAGGAAAAAGAGACGGCAGCAACGGCATTGATAAAGCGAGCCGTGAAGCGGCACAAGCGACAAACCTAGCTATAGCCGTGTCGCGGTATTTGCATACGAAGACGGACGGCCTTGGGCGGTACTTTGCATAGAGCGTGCCTGCGAACACTTGCGTGTTATTATTATGGGATAGATGTTATTAATCAACACTTGTCATTGCTCCTAGCAGCAACAACGCGTGCTGCGTGTGCTGAGAAGACATATGGCAGCGGATGCAAGCTACCGCTCTGTCTCGACAATGCATCACATTTGACGCAGGTGGCGCCTTTTCAATCCTACAGGGCGTACGCTTACACGTCAGATATCTCGAATTGACATGCGACTTGGTCCTTTGTCACTTCTCCAATCTACACGGTGAGACTCGATATGTATTTTCTCGCTTCGTCTACTCGCAGCTTTGCCTGTCGCAGCCAAGAATGCCGCTGTGCCCAGGACATGCGGCGTCAGCGTCAGCAATCCCAGCCCCGGAGCGAGCGGCCGCACGAGAAGGCTGGCCAACCATACCAACCCGGCATACTGGGCAAAGCGAGCGATCACGATTAAACCTCCGTAACCCAAGGGGATGGTAAGGCGACTTTACGTCGTTTTTGCCACAGGACTTGGGGACTTGCAGATCGTGTTGTTTGCAGCCAGCTACCCTTGCGCGTTGAAATGCACTGCGGACTCAAGGTCCTTGGTTCGCCGGCAGCTGCCGTAGAGGTAGTGTTCGTGGCTGCGTGTTTTTCCAAGCAAACGGGCGTGCCCTCGGCGGCAGCAGAGGACGCCGGGCATTTTCTCTTCGGCGACGCGGTGCATCGATTTGGCTGCGTTCAACAACCCTGTCTGCGCGCTTGAGATCGCACACCGCGACTTCATCGTCGGAGAAAAGCTACAGTATCTGCCGCTGCAGACAGGCCGTGGGAGCGCCGATATAGTTACGTCGGTCTGCTTTTTCGGCGTGCATCCGCTCTCGCGGTGCGAACTTGCGAGTCGGAGCCTCCTCCGCAGCAAGCAGGAAAGGACCGTGCCAGTCGAGGCTAGCGTGCGTATACCGCATCCGGAATCTGGGAGCTCCTCGCCTACAGCTGCAGCACCGCACATAGGTGGACCGCGCGCTTGTTGCTATAACTGCGAGCCCTTTACTTACGACCTTGCCTCGTCGAGAGGATCTTTGAAGCTTCGTCGAAGAAGGTGCGCTACGTCGTAGCGCGGTGAGTGAAGCTGGACGTTGCGGCGCTCGAGCGACTTGGCCTGCAGGGCCCGGGGGATAAAAGGGTGGAGGGGAAGGGGAGTGGGTATTTCTCGAGGCTGGAGTACGTATGGTCTCTGTTGGTATTTCGCTGCTTTGCGGTTTCGGCGTCACTTACGAAATTTATTGGGAGGGGTGTAGATGTGAGGTTTGGTAGCTGACATGGACGCCAGGAAGGTACTCAGGTTTAAGAAAGGCGCTGTCAAGTCTGAAGAGCAGGAAGAGGGGGAAGAGGGGGAAGATTCAGAGATGGATGCTGGATCACAGCCTGCGGGCATCGACGTTGTAAGTTTGTGGTTGCTATCTGTTTCCAAGCCGTCTCGTTTTCTTGAATCCTATCCAGCAATACTGGCCGCCAAACGTGGGCAATCGTCAGATGTCACACCACGTCCGACGTGCCAGCTGTGCTCCTTCCTACCGAAACACGTCTTTCAACAACTCATGTCACTGTCTTCACGCAATCACTATCTGGGTAAACCTTCAGCCTAATCCACACACTTACGACCCCAGGACTCCGAATACGACAACTACATCGAGTCAGACGACTATGATGCAGATCGACAGTCCTTCTACGCCAGCACAGGCGGCGCCTCGATCGCCTCCAAAGTAACCTCTTACCGCTACGAGAACGGGCGGCGCTACCACTCCTACCGAGACGGAACCTACTACGCGCCCAACGACGAAGCCTACTCCAACTACGAAACCATCGTCCACCACCTCTGGCTCCTCACCCTACACGACCAGCTCTTCCTCGCCCCCATCACTAACCCATCCCGCATCCTCGACATCGGCTCCGGCACAGGCCTCTGGGCAATCGACATGGCCGACTTCTTCCCCGCCGCAGAAATCACAGCCACAGACCTCAGCCCCATCCACCCCACCTCCCTGCCGCCAAATCTCCACTTTGAAATCGACGACGCAAACAGCACCTTCACCTACCCCCAGGACCACTTCGACATGATCCACATCCGCGGCCTGACGGGCTGCATCCGCTCCTGGCCCACGCTGTACAGCCAATGCCTGCACGCGCTGAAACCAGGTGGTTGGATCGAGCACCTCGAGTTCAGCGTCGAAACATCCGCGCCGCGCAATAGCAGCAATTACAACGACCAGATCCTGACCGCGTTCTCGCAGTCCATTCTCAGCGTCGGCACGCAAAAAACAGGCATGAGCTTCGACGTCATCAACGAGATGTATCCGCTCTTGTCGGCGCCCGGGTCGGGGTTCGTGGACGTGCAGACGCAGACGTTTGTGTGGCCGATTGGGGCGTGGCCCCGGGATACGTATTTGAAGGATTTGGGGAGGTGGGGGGAAAGGAATTGGTGCGATGGGATTGAGGGGTGGGTTATGGCGCTGTATACGAGGTTGCTCGGGTGGACGTATGATGAGGTCAAGGCGTTTGTGAGGGATTTTCAGGGCGTGATTAAGGATCGGAAGGGGAGGTTGTGGCAGGAGGTAAGGGTTGTTTGGGCGCGGAAGCCGTTTGAGGGGGAGGTTGTGGGTGGGAAGGCGGGGGAGGAAGGGGAAGGGATGGACATGGACAAGTGATGATACCCCAGAATTGCACTACGAAACGAAATAGATTACGACAAGTCACGATGTATTGCGCAGATGGCTCGCAGTTTTAATTGGTCATGTCGGTTGTCGTATTCACGTCTATGCTTGTTGATGCTACCGATGTTCCCCTATTTTGGTGGCTGGTCACCATGCCTGAAGTGCACCTTAGACTTAGTAGTCGTCGAAAACTCAGTGGCGATACGCGAGCCGAATTTGCAGGTTGCTGTCTAGAGTGATTGGCACGCCGTTGCGGGGGAATGAGTCTTCAGAAGAGTCCTACTCTTCCATCTCCTCGGCCTCGTCCTGACACGCCCGCCCGTTTTGTCTCCCGTTGGACTTGGGCACTGATGCCTCCTTGTCGATCATCTGCCGTGATACGGACACGATGTTGTCTTCGATGAGCTGCTGGCCGACGTCTGAGATGTCTAGTGGTCAAGTCAGCACGTATTCCACCGCACTTGGACAGGCTATACGCACGCTTCTTGGGGTCGACCTTGCCGACGTAGCGTGTCTTGAGCTGGTCCTTGGTCAGCTCCGTCTCCTCCTTGACGCGCTGCTCGTAGCCCTCGGCCAGTGTGACGAGCTTCTGCAGGCGGTCCTGGTTCCGCTCGCCCTCGACGTTGAAGTCGTCCATCTGCAGGGCCTCTGTCCAGACGTGCTTGTGCAGGTTCATCAGCATGTTCTCCTCGAGGGCCGACTTGCGGTAGTCGATGCCGATCGAGTAGTAGTGGCGGTTGAGGCCGTGGATGAGGGCCTGGATGGAGGGCTTGTTGAGGTGGCCGACGTTGGAGGTGGTCTGGCGGGGCTCGTGGCCCATCATGAGCGTCTGCGGGTTGATGAGGCGGAAGGCGTCGATGACGACCTTGCCCTTGACCGACTGGATGGGGTCGACGACGACGGCGACGGCGCGCGGCGTCAGCTGCTCGAACGACTGCTGTGTGTTGATGTCGACCGACGACAGCCAGCAGCCGAAGCCGGGATGTGAGTGGTACCAGCCGACGACCGTCTCTTGCCTGGGCGCGTTAGCAGGGGGACGGAACGGCGGTCGGGGCTGCAGGCGGCGCCCACCTTCCGGTCTGGCGCAGCATGTCCATCATCTTGGTCTGGAAGACGGGGTCGACGGCCTCGACCGACACGCCTGTGCCCGACTGCGGCATGGCAAACACATCGACGACGCGCACGGTGTAGTCGTCGACGAACTCGCCCAGCATGAGGCCCATGACCTCCATGGGCACGCCGGCCCGCCCGTGCCGCAGCATCTTCAGCAGCGCGAGCGACGAAATGTAGACCGTCTCCGAGTTGTCGATCAGGTTCGTGTCTTGTGCGGGACCGCCGCCCATGCCGCCCATGCCCTGCGCGGCCGCGAGCATCCTGCTTAGCCGGTCCATGGCGGGTGTGGCGCGTTCGTCTCGAGTCGGTGGGGGGGTGTGCTGTGCAAGTCTGTGGCGGGGGGAGAGTGGAGGGACAGCACACGGTCGACGACGTTGTTGTGTGTGCGAGGCGGCGGCGATGATGATAGCTGTGGTGCTGCTGCGCTGCAAGAGCTCCGCCCGGGGTTCTGCCGCCACCGCCTTCGCTAGCGCGTCGCTCCTAGCTCTCCCAGCTCCGTCGGCCTTTGTCGTCGCGCGCGCCCGCCTTCTTTCATGGTTCGAGCTCCCATTATTCATGCTTCGACAATAACACCGCCCTCGTTCCGGCCACGACGAGCGAACACAAGACTCTGCGCGCGCAGTCTCTCGCTCTTTGCCTCAGACCCCCCGACTTTCCGCGCTCCTGCCATATCAACATACACCAAGATGGAGGGCGATCATATGGAGCCGTCCACAGGCTCGCACAGCCTTACAGGCGGCACCGCCTCGCAGCCGAAGAAGGTGGCGTACTTCTACGACTCGGATGTCGGCAACTACGCCTATGTCGCGGGCCACCCCATGAAGCCGCACCGCATACGCATGGCGCACAGCCTGATCATGAACTACGGTCTGTACACCAAGATGGAGATTTACGTAGGTCGCGCCCATTGCCCTCGCCCCTGCGTGAGCACTGACAGGCGCAGCGCGCCAAACCAGCCTCCAAGTACGAAATGACGCAGTTCCATACCGACGAGTACATCGACTTCCTCCACAAGGTCACCCCAGACAACATGGACAGCTACGCCAAGGAGCAGAGCAAGTACAACGTCGGAGACGACTGCCCTGTATTCGACGGGCTGTTCGAGTTCTGCGGTATCAGCGCGGGCGGCACCATGGAGGGCGCAGCGCGTTTGAACCGCGGCAAGTGCGATGTCGCAGTCAACTGGGCCGGTGGTCTGCATCACGCAAAGAAGAGCGAGGCTAGCGGTTTCTGCTACGTCAATGGTAGGCCAATTGGACAGGAGTCACATGCGCCCATGTTAACAACTCGCAGACATCGTCCTGGGCATCATCGAGCTGCTACGCTACAAGCAGCGCGTCCTCTACATCGACATCGACGTGCACCATGGCGATGGTGTCGAAGAGGCCTTCTACACAACTGACCGTGTCATGACCGTCTCGTTCCACAAGTACGGCGAGTACTTCCCTGGTACGGGTGAGCTCCGCGATATCGGTGTGGGCGCTGGCAAGAACTATTCTGTCAACTTTCCCCTGCGCGATGGTATCACCGACGAAACCTACAAGAACATCTTTGAGCCGACCATCGAGGCCGTCATGACCTACTACGGCCCTGAAGCCATTGTGCTCCAGTGCGGCGGTGACAGTCTGTCCGGCGACAGGCTGGGTTGCTTCAACTTGAGTATGGCAGGCCACGCCAACTGCGTCAAGTACGTGAAGAGCTTCGGCGTGCCAGTCATCGTGCTTGGTGGTGGTGGCTACACCATGAGGAACGTTGCCCGAACATGGGCCTACGAGACTGGCGAGCTCGTTGGCGAGCACATGTCCAAACAGCTACCCTTCAACGACTACTACGAATACTTTGCACCAGACTACGAGCTGGACGTCCGACCCTCTAACATGGAGAACGCCAACTCGCACGACTACCTGCATAAGATCAAGTCGACGGTCATTGACAACATCCGCCGCACCGGCAGACCTTCAGTCGAGGCTTTCGCGAACATCCCCAACAATCCCTTGACACGGGATGATGAGGAGTCAGATATGGAGGATGACGAGGATGCGGACCGTAATCTTGACGTGCGCAACACCCCACGCCAGCTGGATCGTCGCACTGAGAACGTCGGGGAGATCGAAGATGACAGTGAGGACGAGGACTACAAAAACAGCATGGGCATCCGAGACCAGCCAGGAAGGGCAAAGTCACGAAACATCCGCATCCGCAACGAGAACCCCCACGCTGCGAAACACGACAGCCTCGACAAGCTCCCAGGCGAGGATGATGTCAACGGCGACAGTGTCGTCTCTACACGGCAAACATCACCAGCAGGCTCCCGCACGCCTGCTCTTGCAGAACAAAACGCAGAAGACGGTGACGTGGAGATGGATGAAGCAGAGCCTACTGAGACTGAGACTGCGGCTGCGGCTGCGGCTGCACCCGGATCGACTCGTTCGCAGTCTCCCACCAACAACCTCACGCCGCCAGAATCGCCTTCCGGTGGTAACATTCCTGCACCCGACGTCGAGATGGAAGGTGCCGACGAAGAGACGAAAGCAGAGGTTGTTGAAGAGAAGCAGCAGGGCGAAGCCGAGCGCGACTCTGAGAACGTCAAAGGTGAGGTCCGTACAGAGGTTGCCAAAGACAGCTGAGGAAAGCAAAGCATCTACTTGTCCTCATAGGAGCATTCTTCTGGCGTTGCGCGTTCTGGTGTCTCTTCACATCCCGCGGGGTGAGGAGTGTTATGTCTCATGATGGGGTTGCGTTAGGATACCTAGTGATCTATTTGTGCTGTGAATAGCAATACCATTAATATCAAGTCTGGTATCTGGCGCTGTATACCTCCTGGATCATGTATGAAACGACGTCATGAAGCTGCGTAAGCTGTCTCCATCCGAATTCATGTTGCACGACTATTGTTGTCACTAGTATTGGCTAATGCACGTCGACGTTTAGAAGGTCCACCTGCCCCACTAAGCTGGAGGCGGTATTGATCTGCCAGCACATTCACCCGTACCCCACCTGAGCCACATCAACAGCCACACTCTCGTCTTCCTTGGACTCTTGTCACTACAGTGCAACCACAACATTAATTAAGTACGACCTAAAGCCAGAACCTTAACCTACCATAATCGCGATGTCTTACAAACGCAAGAAGGTAATGAAGCTACAATACAACTTTCTACACGGGTCTAACAGCATCAAGTCACTTCTCATCGGCATCAACTACGTCGGCTCCGAGCATGAATTGAAAGGCTGCCATTCAGACGTCGACAACATGGCCGAATTCCTCTCATACCGGGGCTACGACAACGGGCATAAGAACCGCGTCATCCTCTCCGATCGCCCAGAAGTATACCCAGACTCACCCTACTACCCCACAGGCCACAATTTGCTCGCCGCCATGGACTGGCTTGTCAGCGAGCCCGGCTGTACTCTCTTTATGCACTACTCCGGACACGGTGGGCAAATTGCAGATGTCGACGGCAACCGCGGCGTTGGCGGCATGGACAACACCGTTGTCCCCGTCGACTTTGAACAGCGCGGCCAGATCAGCAGTACGATTCTGCACGAGCACTTGGTCACACGTATGGCGGCGGATTGCACGCTCTTCATCATCATGGACTGTTGCCACTCTGGCTCTGCCGTCGAGCTGCCCTATGTCTTCCGCTCGGACGCGGACGGAAACATCAGCTTGATGGACAATATCAAAGCCGGCGCTCGCTTGCTTGGCGAGGCAAGTGACATTATCAATGGCGGGTTTAGCTACCGCAAGGTCGGTGAGGCGCAGGAGCTGCTTGCAGGCGCGAGTAGCTTCTTCAAGGGCTTGAGGCACATGGGCGAGCAGGAGGAGGAAGGTCTAAGTGGAGGCGAGTTCGCGGGCCAGTATGGGAGTGAGAATAAGATGGTTACGATGTTCAGTGGGTGCAAGGATGACCAGACGAGCGCGGATGCGCGAATCAGGGGCGAGGCGACGGGCGCGATGACCTGGGCGTTTTTGGAGACTATGAAAAGGGACCAGAATCCTACATATGCAGCGGTAAGTCGTGTAGCTGTGTGTGGTGGGTGTTGGCTAATGAGAAGCAGACCTTACAAATGACGAGGCAATTGTTGGATCAGAGTAATTACTCGCAGGTGCCGCAGCTGAGTTCCGGTCTGGACATTGATCTCGATAACATGCCATTGGTTCTGTAGTATGTGGAATTGCGACTTGAGATTTCGGCATGATTGCGGTGCCAGGACGCAGTTCGGCATTCTTGGACGTTGGACCATGATGTCTCCACATATACTTGAATCACAGCCAAGCGGTTTCTGAGAATGCAATGGCAACGCGGATCTTCAATCAGACACAAGACCTCTCACTTCAGCACTTTCAAAACTATTTACGAAGCGATACGAACTGACTGTACCTAACTAACATGACATCATCATCATCAACAGACGACCGCACCGCGACCACATGCTGGCGAGACCCCAACATAGAAACACACCAGAACGAATCACAACATAAGCCCACCTCCTATAACCCGCAGAAAAACAGACCATAAAACGACAATAGCCATACCAGATCACCCCCCGAGCCTCCCAGCTCAGAAGTCATGCTTATCTTCCCCTGGAGCGTGAACAGTACAACGCCGTTGTACAGAAGTCAGTTCCCTCGTTTTCAAACCCGGCCTAGAGCAGTTCATTACGAAAGTCTGCTACCTCCTCATCTCTCCGAGAATTCCTACGCCACTACCATGGACCCGCTACAGGAAGTCAAGTTTGCTTCCAAGACCCAAGATGCCGTCCGCGAAGCTATCAACGCCTCCAACAACAGCAGTCCACACGAAGCACACTTCACCCTACAGAACCCTCAAGTTCAGCACCGCAGCGGTAAAATACGGCGTGTGATCAACCTACGCTCTGAGCTCTTAGAAATTCAGCATCGATATCTGCGTGGTACTAGGATAACGGAGACCGGATCCGCGTTGTCGAAATCACGACTCCCACGACTAAGTACACGGTATTGAATAGCTACTTATAAGGCACCTCGAGCACCTACCATAGCCCCGAAATCGGTGGAACGATTGGTACGGGACACGCACTCGTCGTAGGAAAGTAGAATCCTGGGGGACGTGGGATGTGTAAGAGGACTGGGGCTGGAGACACACACAACCCTCTGCACATTTCCCCAAACATTCATGTGGCTACTCGTGCCTGTCTGCATAGACTGGTGGAACTCCTCGTCTGGGCCTCGATTTACTGCCATGGACCGGGGCGCGTTGCAGAAGGGAGTTTTATTGTGGGATGCTTGGGTTGGTCATAAGGAACAGTACGTATCGGTTGAACGAAGCCGTTATTTCATCCGGAGTCCCGGAGGAGATGTTGTTCGTGCGCTGGGGTTGTGTGTCGGTGTTTGGTTTCACGCTATCATGCGAAGCTAGATTGTTGGTTTTGTCATGGCTCAATGCTGCCACGGTCCTGCCATGGCGTCCCATTAGACCAAGGTGCTCTCATTTCACGCGACTTGTATCCGTTGACAGACTTCAACAGCTCAACGGTCGATGACAGCTCTACAGCGACGTCGTGGATAGTGTCAGTCTTCTCAGGGTGCTAATCAATGGCGTCGTTGACCCAGCCCGGCCTGAAGCGTCGCATGGCGGTAGCGGAGGTGACGAGGTAGCTTTTCTGGATGTACAACTGTGCTATCATCTTGAAGGATCGCAAAGGGATGGCGCTTGCTTTGGTTGTAGAAGCATTCGCACTTGCTGTTCAACACAATGCCATAGTTATGGCCCCATGTCCTAGCTTGTAGTGCATACCGTCGAGAAACCAGCGCATCATGCCCGTCTTCATGTCTGCAGCATTCAGCTCGGCACTGTGGACGTATTGTGCTGGGTGACTACGATTTATAGCTAGGATTTGTAATTATCTTGTGGCGTGTACATGCTTCGTTAATGAAGCTCAAGGATCGAAGAGGGTGAGCAGTAGGATTTATGCTGTCCACTTGCGGATATGGCGGAGCTTGTTCCGTTCATCTATCATCAGGGTCCATTGTGGGGGTGGTGGGGCACAACGAAGCTTCGGCTATGAGGCAAATATAGCCGATATACGGTGCGCTTCCTTGCTATGCTAGAGAAAGCTGGTCAATTGGTGTGTATTCAGACTTGAGCCGCTCAGGCTCCGTGTGTAATCCGATACAATAGCCTCATGCCTCGTCTAGTTTGAGGTCTATATCCGCCTCGATCAGCGTGATGACATGTCTACCCCAGATTCCGGACCGGCCGCTTGGAAGCTTAGTCTCTCACTATCTCCGCTCCTTCAACTACACTTCCACATCCTTACATTCTCCCCTTCTTCCTTAGCCCTCGTTTCTTCTACCCTCATCCACTACAAGCATCCAACACAATGGACGACCCCGAAAACCTCACCGGCAACCCAAGTTCCTACGACATCTCGCAGTTCTCCGAGTCCCTCAGCGCAACATGTCTGTGCAAATCCATCCGCGTGACCATCAACGACAACGAACTCTTCACCCGGCCACGCGGTCATCTGTGCCACTGCGCTAATTGCCGTAAAGTGGCTGGCTCGTACGTGTCGTCCAATCTGGCGATCGAGAAAGAGAAAGTCGTCGTCGATGACCCAAAGGGCGTGATGAAGAAGTATATTGACCTGGAGACGGGGAGCGGGAAGAAGGTCGAGCGGTGCTTTTGTAGCGAGTGCGGAAAGTGAGTGCTTCCCCGGGCGCAGGCGGGGGTTGTTGGCACGTGCCACGAGACGGCTCTAAGAAGTGCCTCGAGCATCAAATTGCAGTGTAGCTAACACTAGTAGCCCCATTATGTCCATTGCTGAGATCATCCCTCACTTGGTTATTGTCAAGATGGGCATGTTCCCCCGTATTCCTCAGCCAGAGTGCGAGAGCTTCGCGCTCCACCGGCATCCGTGGCAGGGCAAGCATGACGGTGTCACGCAATACGCGATTGGGCGTGGCGGGAAGAAGCTGGGTGAATGAACTATCCGGTGTATCCGAAGCGTTAAAGCGCCGGCGTTGATGTGTAGAGAGGGTGCATGAAGGTGGAGTTGGGCGTCTGGATGTACTATGGAATCTGGCACAAGTTTTGTCGATAGAGAAAGCTAGCCAGGGTAGGACCGAATACGTATATATTATCTGAGCCAATAAAGACTACAGCGTGTGCTGACTGATCTTGTCTCTGCAAATTAAAAGCTATAGAAGTTACATTACGTATGCGCCACATCACAACCTACCGACAAAACTTATGCCTGATACCATAGTACTATAGTTGGGGATATGTATTCTGTGGGTGGGTCTTTGGGGGGCTCGTGGACTTAGACGCGTAATCCACGTGTATTAAAAGTTTTATTTTTTGCAAGTCGCTGGATAGCGTATGAGTCAGCTATTATAACTATTTGATTTGATGAAAGTGTAAATAACAATCCCAGTATTTCGGTTCGCAACCCTGGACGCCGTTCCCCACCCACAATACTTACACGGTATGCCCCCTACCACAGTAGTTGTCGAAGCTCAAACATGGAAGGTGCTTACGCGTCCCGCCTGCAACACCACATCGCGTTATATTCGGCATGTGAACAATGCCTGTATTAGAAATCCAGTTCCTGTGAGAATCTTTCCCAAACTCACATGCGAATCATGCCATCACCGCTTCCATACAATCGTCAGACCGCCCTCGCATCCACTGTTGCGGCCGACAATGCTGCCAACATTAAAGGGAAGGTAGTCCTCACGACCGGCGTGACTCAGGGCGGCCTAGGCGCAACCTTTGTTGAGACAATCGCGCAGTACGAACCGCGTCTCTTGATTCTCGCAGGCCGGTCGTCCCAGAAAGTCTCAGCTACAGAACAGAAAATCAAGGCCAACCCGAAAAGCGCCGATGTCGCAACTCGCTTCCTGTCGCTCGATTTGAGCTCTCAGGCAAGCGTGCGGGCAGCTGCAGACACAGTGCTGGGCTGGGCCGACGTGGGGCACATCGATGTTCTGGTCAACTCGGCCGGTATCATGGCAGGCCCATTCAAGACGACGCAGGAAGGCATTGAGAACCAATTCGGCAGCAACCACGTCGGACACTTCCTCTTGACCAACTTGCTCCTCCCCAAGATTCTTTCTGCGCCGAGTCCAAGGGTTGTCAGTGTCGCAAGCGACGCGCATCGCTTCAGTGGCGTGCGCTTCGAGGACGTGAACTTCCAAAACGGAAAGGTGTATGAGCAGTGGGAGGCGTACGGGCAGAGCAAGACAGCGAACATCTTGTTCGCACGGAGTCTGGCGGAGAAACTTGGTCCCAAGGGGTTGAAAGCATACAGCTTACATCCTGGGGTGGCTTTCAACACCAGTCTTGCTCCGCAGGGATTGACGGACGATGATCTAGCGAGTCTGAGTAAGTTGTATACTCGTTGGCGGATGCACAGTGGCTGACAAGGGGGTAGACGCTAAAGACAAGGAGATGGGCTGGAACCGAGGGATTGATGTCAAGAACCTGGACGAGTGCTCCGCTACGCATGTTGTTGCTGCGTTCGATCCGAGGCTCGATGGTGAGTGACTATCTATATGACGAAGACCCACGGCTGACAAGCAGTACAGATTATAATGGAGTATACCTCGAGGACGGTAACTTGTCAAATGATCTTCAGCCTACAGCTACGCAACCAGCAGACGCAGAGAAGCTGTGGAAGTTGAGCGAGAAGCTGGTAGGACAGGAATTTGCTTACTAATTTGTGTCGGTGTGATGCCAATCAAAATCATACGATCCAATTTGACAATTGATCACACATCTCTTCTCAGCCACTGCAAATTCACTGGGCTCACCAAACCATCTTCTCCACTCTCCAGCCAACCTAGTAGGTTCTCCATTCCCATTCTCTCAAATCCAACGTGGCTCTCCACACTCGCCCCAGCCGTATGGCTAAGCATCATTACGTTCCTCCTTCTTGCTAGATCCGAATTGACATTTGGCTCACACGCATGCACATCCAGCCCGACCGCGCTCAGCCGTCCCTCATCCAGCGCTCTAGCCAGCGCAGCCTCATCTATCAGCTTTCCCCTCGCAACATTCACCATCCTCGCGCCAGTCTTGAACCACCCAAACTCCCGACCAGAAAGCAAAACATCCCCATGAAACGGCGTAGCAAGCACAACGCAGTCGCTCTTCCCCAATAGCCCTTCCAAGGTCCCGCACCACCTTGCGCCGACTTCTGCCGCCCTCTCCTCAAGCCTCGCCACATCATAGTACCACACTTCCATCTCAAACGCCTTCGCCTTCTGCGCGATCCTGCATCCGATCCTGCCCAGCCCCACAATACCCAGCACACTTCCGTTGGGATTATGCGTCACGGCCGCGATATTGCTCATTGCGTCCTGGAACTGCACCGGATCGCACGCATGCGCGGCCTGGACGCTCCAGCTAAACAGCCGGTAAGTGGATAGGATGAGAAACACGGCAGCGTCGGCGACGGACTCGGTGCATGCAGATGCTGCGTTGCAGTATATGACGCCGTGTTGCGCGAGCAGGTTGACGTCGACCCAGTCGAAGCCTGCGCCGGCGGAAGCGAAGAGCTTGCAGGAGTTTGGGAGGAGGGGGCTGGGTCGTCAGTACTGTTCGGAGGGGCTGAACATAGATGGTGTATGGAGAGGAGGGGAGGTACATTAGGTCTTCGTCCCAACTGCCCATTTCACCGCCTGTGTTCCAGAAAGGGCGGTACATGGCTACGAAATCACCCCATGTTTTGTCCTTGAGGGCTGTTTTGAAGGCTTCGCGACCTATGGAGTGGGTTCTTATGATATTAAACCTTTGCGTGAGTTTTGCGTAGAGTTCGTGATTCCAGCGGATGTCGTCGCCGAGATGAAGGATCGAGGGCTTGGAGTGCGATGCGCTGGTCGATTGGGCTGATGTTGGCTCCATCGATGTCAAATGCGTGATATCAGTTCGTAGAGACGAGTTTGCCATGCTACAGAGCAGTGAGACTGGGGTATTATGCTGTCACCTGTCAGTTCGACAGCAGTGAAGCGCTACCTTCTACCTTGGAAATTCACAAAGAATGAAGATCAAACGGCACTCCTGCATGCGCATCAACACGTTCAAATACCACTCATACCACCCGTTTCCACGTGTAGATCCATGATACCTCGACGCCTGTCCGAGGACGACCCAAGACCAAAGCGGTGAGCGCGCATTACGTCAACCAATCACGAAGCAAACGGGCTGCCCGCCTCAAGGTGGCTACCGATTCGACTTCCCAGTCGATTGATTCGCGTCTGCTTTGTTGGGCCCTTCGAAGACGAACGGTGACGATAGGTTATCGGCACGTCGTCTAATCACGTCCTCCACGTGTTCCACCTTACCCCGTTCTATCCGCCTTGCATACAGCCGGCGCCATCCCGGCAGGAAATCATCGAGGCTGCAGGGAGTAGCATTCGTGGAAGAATCGCCGCTGGCCTTGGGCGTCTGGGCGATGAGGTTTGTGTAATGCAGCATTGATGAAGTGTTACTTTCACGGCTGGCGAAGCCTAGAGGAAGTGGGTGTCACGTTGCTAAACTACATGGTACTGTACAACTGGCATACAATCGTGGGTATCATAGCTCTGTGAGCAAAAGACAAAGAGTCGAGTTGTTTTCCTTCAAACGCCGTCGCAGATCAGGGCCGCCCAAGCGCACCGTCCCTTTTTATAAGAAGTGCATTAATCCCATATGCCCGGTGCTGGATCCATTTGCATTGTTCGCTGCCTGACCCTCAAATCCATACTGGCTGACCATGTCGTCGAAAGTTTGCCAGTCCATCTGTCCAGCGTCCATAGTTGGGGAATCATTACTGCCGGTTTGTCCACTGGTCGCCGCCGCGGATGCCATATCGTCAAAGTTTAATTCGGGGATGAAATGCATGTCATACACGCCAGCCATGAGATTCGCACCGTTTTGCATGACCGGCTGCGCACCGGTCGTGAAACCAGGTTGGTTGGCTTGCATCGATGCCGGCGGATCTGGGACGTATGGAACTGTGTATGGGTGTCCTTCCATAACATCGAGGATGACGTTGTCGAGTCCGTAATCGGTCAACTGGTTGAATTGTTGGCCTGGGCTACCGGTTTGACTTGTCGATCCGTTTGAGCTTCCACTTTGCGCCCTTTGACCCTGCTCGAAAGATTCGCCTGTGAAGCCGTTAAAAGATCTGTTGGTATTTGGTGCCAAAGAACTTTTAGGCCAGCTTGATGAGGTTACGTGTGATGGCACTTCACCGAGCTTAGGCGCAGATGGTCGCAAAAGCCTGTCTAGAGTTTCTGAGCTGGGCTGGTCAACCGTGACCGGCGGGAGCGTATTAGCCATCCATGGAAAGCCACTGTTGAGATGCTGACCGTTCCGCACAGCTTGACTCGCTTGTTCAAGTCTGATCTCCTTCTCTCTTGCTGACTTGGCCTTGGCCAGCAGTTTTCTGAGAGGCTTCCACAACGTACCTTGCTGACCCTTGCGATACGGGGAGGCGTCGTTGAGCGGGAACCACAAGCGTCCAGCTGTGGCTTCGAGCGCGCGCCAGGCACGCTCTACTGCCTCCCCTTTGGTGCGTACGCACAATTCAGACAGCAGGAATGCAATGGCATGCCACTGTACGTAGGTGTGGAAAAGCCAACCCCACTTCATGGTGCGAGCCTCGGTTTCGAGCAGTATCGAGTATTCGACGTTTTCGAGAGAGGTGATGAACAGTTTGTCCTTCGTCTCCTGTGGGAGAGATGCTCCGCCATCTTTGCGCTGATGCGGATGGTACACGATCAGCCACATCTTGCTCATGATGAGCCTGGAGATTGTCGCAGTTACCCAACAAAGCGGAATCGACATGTCACAGTCCTTCAAATACTTCTCCTCCATCCGCTGATGGCACTCTGTGATCCATTTCTCTTTTTCGGCAATCGAAAGGTTGGCAAACAGCTCGGTACACCTTACTGGTCCAGGCGGGATGTAGAGAATACGTCGGAAGATGTTGGCCACCTCGAAACGGATGAGGCTGAAAGTAATGTCTGTGAAGCCTGTGCGCTCTTGTGGAAAATCTTCCATATCAGGGTGCAAGTCGGCGTCGTTGACGTTTAAGGGCTATCATAACATAGTCAGCCTATCAACACAGTCACAGCCTCAACAACACGTACCATTTTGGCGTCAAATTGCGCTTCAACGATTGTGGGATCACATCCATGATCCTCGGATGATCTCGCATCCAGAACACAGACCTGCCACCAGAGTCTTCTGCGCATCTCAATCTCGAAGGGTGCTAGGCCGAAGTGGCTGCCGTCTCTGTGGATACCCAGAGTCTGGGCAATGCGCACGACGAGGCCAGTCAATGTCCAGATCTTGCGAGCATCGTCGTTTCTGCGCAGCAGGATGAGGAAGATGACAAAGGCCTGTAGGATGACAATTTCTTCGCAATAGAGGAAATTTGCTCGCGCGAGAGCTTGCTCGAGAGCGAAGCGGTACCTAACCAACAGCGTCGACCTTTCCTCGCCCCACTTCTGGAGACATTCCTCCGCGGTCGTACTGGTCACGGCTCCGTAGTAGATGGCGAACAGTAGGGACTCCAAGCCTTTGCTGACCTTTTCGGGGTGCTGCAGGGCATCGCTGAATGCTGGCTCGAACGTGGGGACATGCAGTACTTTGACCAGAGGCTCAACGCTTTCCTTGTAGGATTCCCAGAACTGACGCGCGATCTCAGGTGTTGGGTGCAGCGCTCGCATGTCGACACTCGTGGAACTCAGACCGAAAATAAATCCTTGGTGTTGGCCTAATTGCTCAGATGAATCCGGTGAATTAGGGGCTTCCTCATCATCGGAAGGTTCCATCAGTACAGACTTGAGATCCTCGACTTCGTTATTCAGGCTGGCCCAGAAACTGTTGTTAATGTAGCGGCTCCTGCCTTTCCCCACAACAAGTCTGCCAAAGCGACTCTCGAGACCCTCGACGCTATTGTCAACTGCCACGGACGGACTGTTTCTGGACGCTCCATTGCCAGCGAAACAATTCTCACTCACGCTGCCCTGGCGGCTGCCATTATCGTGCTCGCGCTCCGCAGCCTCCTGCTCGTGTTCCTCGACCTGCGCATTGAGCGTATGCACGACTCCCTCCAGGCGTCGCAGCCTCTCTAACAGCTCCGCATCTGGCGGCTTCCGGCTCTTCCTCGGCGCGCGCCCAGGTCCAGGAAAGACACACTCAATCTTCGCCCTCGCGCAATTCGAGCATGGCTGTTTTTTGTCGCATTTGACCTTCCGTCTCCTACATGTGATGCAAGAGCGGGGGTTCAGCGCTAAAACACCTCCGTTCACGCTACCGCTCCTTTGCACGCGATCTGGCGTGTCCGCAGTGTGTATGGATTCGTCAGACATGGCTGCGCATGTGTAGAGGTTGATTCTACAGCCTCAGGAAGGGAAGCTGCCTAGAGCCTTCAAACCTGCTGACTGAGCGTCTGCGATAAATCTCCAGACCCTGGTACGCTATCGATGCATAAAAGCCACCGACGCTTAACGTCAGCCCGCTAACGCCCGCAGTGGGGATTGGTAGTACTCTGTAGCGCTAAATGGCAAGTGAGTCAATAAAAAAAGCTGAAGATCGTGGACGTATGAAGAATCAGCAAGCAGGCATCGAAGAGACAATGATAAGTCACGTGGTCTTCTCAGGCCGCAACGCTCTGTCGTGACGTTTTCGTTTGGCTGATGTAAACACATACGGAGTCGGATTTAACATTTGACATGTGCGGTCACCGAATCTGCTAAAGTCTCAAGGCTTGCCGGACAGGGCAAGATCGCTCGTATTCTGGACGCGTTCGATGCTGCGAAAGTAAGGCCTGAGTCATCGCTGCAAGGCCCCCAGTTCAACCTTCCCCTGCGTGATGGGTGGTTGGCTGGGCTTCCCACACGTCGGTGACATCGAAGCAGTCGGACGCGGAGTAACTCTCTCCTCACGCGCAGTGTCAGTCGCAGGTTGGCTTCGCATCATAACACAAGGATTTTCAATTAGAGTTGGCACGATGTTCGGTTACGTTATGGATAAGTTTCGGGAATATTCCTGGATATTGCTTACTTATCCCGGATATGGCCAACCCTACTACAGGATAGGTCCCTGAATGAGTGAGAACACGACTAATCCTAGAACAACCAATAAGACCACGCAAATGCAGGAGCTGGCCCTTCAGACACCTCGAGAAATACCTGTAGGGTTGCTCGTATTCTCACTCATTCAGGGCCCTATCCTGTACAATACTGTAATAATCAGGGAAACTCGAGCGGTCTCGACACGCTTCAAAGCGGGGAGAAAAGGGCGAACAGGGGCCCGTGGGCTGCATTCGCTGACCGCCGGTCTGGAGCTCGGGTCCGGCACAGAGCCCGTCAAGTCCGAGCATCTGATAGGTGTAAGCGTTGAGAAGTCCAGGGCCAAGCTTTGTGGGGTAAACCACAAGGTGTTTTAACATTCACGGCCGTGGCCGAGGAGCGTCACGATTTGTCCGCTAGCATGTCCCTGGTCGAGGTACGTCAGATGCAGGATGAGCCGGATGTAAGCGCGTGTTGCAGGTGGGTAGAGATACATTCTGTGACGGGGTATCGAGACACTATCTAGCCCTTCGAACGCCAGATTCCCAAACGCCAACGACTAACATCTGATCCTACAACCCCGCAAATCGTGAGGAGTTTGTTCGCACGATTCGGAATTTAGCGCCGTTCGTTCCTGCCTCCAACGTTTCTTTCCCGAGTCCGTCGAGTCTTCTCTGCGACCAGGGAGTGTATCCTGTCTTCCTCTTCTTCGGCTAGCTCTTGGTCGATCTGTTCTCTGACCTTCATGATTTGCTCTTCGGTGATGCCTTTGGTATTGACCACGACACTGGGTGCTCCCTCCATATATCGCAGATTCTCCATGGCCTTTTCGACAAGTTTCTGCAGCGCTGGGTCCGTATTTAGGTTGTCGTGCCGTTTGGTGTTGTGCAGGTCGGGGTACAGAATGCCGCCGCCGTTCTCCTCGCCTTGGAATGCTTGAAGGTAGGGGATGTGGGTGGGAAGATCGTTGTGTAGTGTGGCGCCAACACAGACAGCTGTTTCGTGGCACCAGGTGCGAGCGACGTTGCGAGGCGTGTATCCACCACCGCCAATGAGGACCAGAGGTCGGCCGAACGACTTGACGGTCTCGATGCAGGAGCCATGCGCCTTGATATTGAGGTTGAAGCGACCTAAACGGTCTCCACCAAGCGAGTCGGCGCCTGATTGCAGAACGATAGCTTGAGGGTTATACTTCTCGATTACTTTGCTTGTGACCGTCTTGAATAACCATTTGTATTGGTGGTCATCGATCCCGTCATCGATGGGGATGTTGAGGCTGTGTGCTTTACCGCGGTTTGCCGGATCCTTGGGGCCCATCTCATCGATGTTACCAGTGCCGGGGAAGAATGGCCAACCATGCCTATCGATGCCATACTTGTGAAACGAGAGTGTAAATACACGGTCTGTGGATTCGAATGCCTGCTCGACACCATCGCCATGATGGACATCGATATCGATGTATAGGACGCGTTGGTGTTGTGTCAACAGGAGCTGTATTGCGATGACGATGTCGTTGACATAGCAAAAGCCAGATGCAAGGTTCTTCTTCGCGTGATGCAGTCCACCAGACCAGTTGATGGCTATGTCAGACTGTTTGTTCAGAAGATTGTAGGCTGCGCTCATGGAGGCGCCCGTGTACAGCGAAACATAATTCCAGAGGCCGTCGAATACGGGGCAGTCATTAGAGTCGCCACCGAAGCCATAGGCTATGTATTGTGAATCGTCCGGTTTGGCATTTTGTGGTGTGATTCTACACTTAATCAGGAAAAGAGCTCTCAAAGGTCGTGCGAAACAAGGCCGTGACTCACTCGCTAAGGTATGACAGATATTCGCGATCATGGAAGATTGCTAGCTCGTTGAAGTTGGCTGGCCGGGGTTCGTAGAGATCCATAGTGTACTCGAGCCCATACGAAAGCACCAGTTGTTTCGTGAGAGTCAGTCGCCAAGGTTTCATGGGATGTGAGCTTCCAAAATGGTGATATTCGACATGCGGATTGTAGTGGAAGGACACATTGTATCCCTGCGGCTTTTCCAATCCGTACTCCTCAGCTTCCCGCGCGATAACTTCCTGTTTCTCAGAATCGGTAAGAGCTTTAAAGTCCTGGAAATCACCCGTGTAGACATCGTGATCAACCGGCGATAAATACTCTTCAACTATGTTGTTGTTTTGTCCGTACCCAGAATGGCGCATGTTGGGCAACCTGGGAGATCCTCAGTGCGGTGGCGGTTGGGATGCGCCTCGGTTGCCGAGCAGAGTTTACGGTTCTATACGCGCCACCTTCGGCTTCGTTCAGGTAGATCTGACGTGCCTATCGTAACTGCTCGATCTGCAACGAAGTCCCGCGACTTTCTCCAGGATGTGGAATAGATGTAGGAATAGATGTAATGAAGAAGGCGTCAGCATTTGATTGGTAGCTCTGACGTTGTTCCAAACCGCACGTGACGCGCTAACTGTTAGGTTCCTGACTAGCTTCTTAGGGCTGAATGCGACCAAGTCGAGAACACCACGCGCCACGTTCGAAGCAAAGATCGTATTTTGCTCTTTGCGGTTCTGGAAGAGACAGTCATAGCACTCTGGAAGCTCCTGAGGAAGTCGCGGAGTCGAAGCAGGGTTTTGCTGTGGCAGTTATCGTCTGCACACCCATCACGCACTTTTGCTAGGGAGTTGCCTGGCACGAACCTCGACTCTCCATCGACCCGACATCATCATCCTCACTCAACTTTAAAACATTCAGCTTCGCCACTCAGATACATTGGCCATGGCTATTGCAGAAGACGCGGCGACTGTTCTAGAGCAGTTCATTCACGATGTTGCCAATCTTCCAGCAGAAATCACGCATCTTTACGAAGAAGTACAAGACAAAGACCGGCAGATACAGGAACTGCGAGCATCGATCCAGCAACGCGACAACAGTCTTCAAAAATTCATCAAGCTGAACGGTAGTCTGGTGGTCAATCCTAAGGAGGAGCCATACAATAAAGTTGTAATTCAGGGCTACGAACGAGCGCAAATCTTGCAAGAAGAGAAGATTGGTCTAGTTGAGAAAGCTGCTGCTCTCGTAAGTCAACCACAATACGATTCCATTTCTTGTTTAACATGATATTGTAGCTCGATCGATATGTCAAGCGGCTAGACATCAAGCTGCGAGACCTCCAGAGCGATGGCTCCATCCCTGCAGATCCGCAGATGCCGTCACTGCTGAAGGACTCACCAGGAAATTTAGTGCCACCTTTGTCGTCATCCAACACAGGGACAAGCACGCCGTTGCATCCAGTCTCTGGCAACCAAGGTGGAGGCGCCCCCAACCTTGCGCAGGCAGCAGCAATCGCACGCATCACCAATGCGACAAACGTCAACACTACATCGAGAGCAGCCCCAATACAGAACATGCAGACCCAGGCCCTACTCAACCAGCAAAGGCTGACCAACGCGCAAAGCGCGATCCAAGCCAATGCTCGATCAGAGCGAGAGCTCTCGGTGGGAAGTGACAGCAAGCGCCGCAGACCCACGGGCAACATTGGACCTTTGCCTGCAGCGAATACGTCTCTAGGCCGACAAGGCTCGATTGGGCCGGGCACACCAAAGCCATCGACGCCAGGATCACGAGCTGGCAGCGTAGGACCCAGACATGCGCTCACGGTCAAGAAGGCCAAGCCTCAGCAACCGCTGCGCAAGTCTCTGATAGCCAAGTCTGGGGTCAACAAGAAGAGGCGCAAGGGCGGCTCGAGAGCGTCGCCGTCTACAACAGCCGAAGACGAAAGCGTGGCGAGCGATGCTGGGACGGAAGACGAGGAGATGTCTGGTGTGGCGGGAGAAGGAGATGAAGAAGAGTCTGACGACACCAAGTACTGCTTTTGTCAGCGCGTCAGCTTCGGCGACATGGTTGCGTGCGACAACGAAGCGTGTCAGTACCAGTGGTTCCACTGGGAATGCGTGGGGATCAAGGAGGAGCCGGTGGGCGATTGGCTGTGTCCGGAGTGCAAGAAGCAGCCTGCGCAGAAGATCAAGCGGGTGCGATAGGGTTGTGGCGCATTGCAGACATGTAGCGGCAGCGGGAGGGGCGTTGAAAACGGCAACCACGACCGGCGTGTCGCGCACGCACTGCCACTTTGTTATATACCCTCTTGAAATTGATTGTCCTGATCCATGGGCGCGAGATGATGCGGCTCCACATTGAATCGCAAGGATCGCCATACGAGCCCGTTACTGTGGGCATGGCAGCAGTCTCGATCGTGGAGGTCGCCCGTGGACAAGGGTCTGCGTACCACCTCGATGCGTTCTGCGGCCAGCGGTCGGCAGCACTGCGCTGCGCTGGGAAGAACAGCCTCGCGACAGGGCAGGGCAGGGCAGGGCAGGGCAGGGCAGGGCAGGGCAGGGCAGGGCAGCAGGCACGACACGCGCTGGTCTGCACGGCAAAAGCCACCGTCTACTGTGAGAATAGGTAGGCAGGAGACGATGCAGCGAGTCGCCGCGCGCCTTCAGGCTTTCTCCAGGGCCGCTCCACATGGCGGGCTCTGATGACGGGCAGCGGCGCAGGGCGGGCCAGTGCGATTCGTCGAGGCTCCAGGCCAGCTGCAGCTAGCGCTTCGAGGTCCAACAACGCTCCCCAGCACTAATTAGCAGCCAAGCGTGGTGAAAGGGGGCATCCACCGACATTTGGGCGGAAGAGCAGCGGGTCGAGCATCCCTCAAAAGGCGTCGAGTCCCGGCACTGCGCGGCGCTGCACTTGCTGTGCTCTGTACACGGCCACCCGCCTGCTGCACGCTGTACACGGCCATCCACCTGCTGCACGCTGTCCCTCCCCAGCTGTCCAACCTTGCAGCCGCACAGCCACAGTGCGCGCCCTGTGCAAACAAACACGCGCCCATTCCTGTGCACATTGTTCATGTCGCTGCTCGACGCGCTAGAAGCCGCGGCGCCCATCCCCATCGCCCAGCAGTGACTGCAGACGCGACGTCTGCTACGCACTCCGGAACGCTAGCAGCGACAGCGGCAGGCAGCCCAGCCCGCGCTGTGAAACGCGAGCCGGCCAAAGGCAGCGCACCGCTCCGCACCATGAACACGCGCAATGGCACGCTGTCGCCCGTCTCGACCGCCAGCCAGGAGTGGTCGCCCATCACCCGCTACACGAACCTCGCCGGCGAGGACCCGTACTCGCCCACGCTGCCGCCCAGCACCTACACAGGCGGAGGCAGCACGTACGGCGGCAGCAGCGCGCCCGATGGCGGCATGCTCCAGGGAATGCGCCCCCAAGCAAACGGCAACCCCTCGCCGCCCAGCTCCGTCGGCCGCAGCAGCGACGGCACCGGCCTGTACGCCGCGAGCCTCGCCGGCAGCGACGCCAGCATGAGCAGCCGCAAGATGGCCGTCCTCGAGGACACCATGGCCGAGCACTTCCGCGTCCTCAAGGTCTATCTCGCGCCCTACCTCAACGACGCCCAGGGCAACCCGCGCCCCAGCCGCGCCAAGGACAAGCTGACGCGCCTGTCGGGCGTGCAGTTCCAGGAGCTGAGCACCGACGTCTACGACGAGTCGCTGCGCCGCGAGGAGGACCGCAAGCGCGGCGGTCCCAACGCCCCCGGCAACCAGACGCCCAAGTACCTGCTGCCCAAGAACAACTTTCACCCCAAGCGCAACCAGGCCCGCCAGAAGCTCTCCACGCTGCCCCTCGAGCGCTTCCGCCAGCTCGCCACCGACGTCTTCTACGAGCTGGAGCGCCGCTTCCCGCGCTTCACCACCGGCGACCTGGCGCGCTCGGCAAGCCCCGCCGCGAGCATTGCGAGCCGCATCAGCGACAGAGGGCCGCCTCCCCGCAACGGCAGCATTGACAGCAGGATGGGCGGCCGCCCGCCGCCAGGGCCCGGCTACAGAGGGCCGCCTCCACCGGCCGACCCACGAGGCATGCAGGGGCCTCCAGGAGGACTCGCACCAGGCTCGCAGCCTAACGAATTCGGGCGACCGCTCCCCAAGACTTTTCAGCAGAACACGATTGTGCCGAACAAGGGCACGCTGGTAGAGGACGACGACGACGACAGCGCCGGAGACGACGACGACGACGCATTCAACCTAGAGGGCGCCGCTGCAAGACGGCAGACGAACAAGAGCGCCAAGAGCATGAGCATGGCGCACGAGAGGATGGTCGCAGAGTTGGAGAAGCAAGTCGCAGAGCTGCAGGAGAAGACCGGCGC
This sequence comes from Didymella arachidicola, assembly GCA_016630955.3. Taxonomy (NCBI): domain Eukaryota; kingdom Fungi; phylum Ascomycota; class Dothideomycetes; order Pleosporales; family Didymellaceae; genus Didymella; species Didymella arachidicola. Next base: position 2,002,276 of record CM049992.1, read on the forward strand.
CCTAGAAGGATCGCTGAAAGACAGAGACGAAGAACTGCAACGGCTCAAGGACGCCGAGGGCACGAGAGCCAGCGTAAGTCAGCTCTGAACCTTGCTCACATTTGATGTTGACCGTCACAGACCACTGCGTCCGAGCGCGCCGAATGGGACGACCTCCGTTTCTCGCTTCAAGACAAGGTGGAGCAGGCAGAGAACCTCAATGCGTCGTTACGGGCAGAATTGGACAGGATACGCAACGATCACGAGCAAGAGCAGAGGAGCCTGCGTGCACAAATCACCGACCTCGAATCGAACCCACCCCAGCAAGCATACAACAGCGGAAATGATGAATGGAGACGGCGCTGCGAGGAGCTTGAGCGTGAGCTGAGCGAGCAGCAACAGGTTGCGGAAGAGGTCCGCAGGGACGCAAACACATTCTTGCAGGAGATGCGCGAACTGTCTGTACGCAGTGATGCCGCCGTCGAGAAGGAGGAGCGGCTTACGAGCCAAGTATCGGCGCTGGAAGAAGAGCTCAAGGAGTGGAAGAGTCGCTATGCACGCTCGAAGACACAACTCCGTACGCTGAAAGCCTCGTCGATTGGTCTGTCTGGCCTGGCATCACCAGACATAGCCAACTACAGCCGCGATCCCACCTTGTCGACCCCAGACGGCTTGGTAAAGGACGTCCACATCACCAACTTCCAGCTCAGTATCGACGAGCTTCTACAAAAGGCACGCAGAGTGGACCCTGAGCAAACGCTTGAGAGCATGCGCAACGTTGTCAAATGCGTGCGTGCGATTACTGGAGATATCGATAGCACACCACTCTCACAGATGCAATCGCCCACCAGCAGTGTCAGCGGCGACCTGATGGGTACTCCAGAAAAGCAACAAGCCAAGCTCAAGTCTCGTGTCAGCGCTACGGCCAACAACCTCATCACAGCCACCAAAAACCACTCCTCTTCAAACGGCATGTCACCCGTCAGCCTGTTAGATGCCGCTGCTAGTCATCTGTCCACCGCTGTAGTCGAGCTTGTTAAGCTCGTCAAAGTCCGACCGACACCAGACAACGAGCTTGACCGTGATGAGCTGAATGGTGAAGAGGCCAACGACATGCCAATGCCGCTTAAACCAACCGTGTTTGGGGGATTCAGCCCGTTAACCTCCAACAGCATAGGCAAAAATGCCAGCGAAAACAGCAGCAGTAACAACACCAACGGCATCGGGCCTGAACGTGGTCACCAGCGCGGGTTAAGTAGCAAAGGCAGCAACGCAACCGGCTACAGTTCATACAGCTCGCCTTACAGTGGATACGGTCGTGACAGCACAGCCTCAAACGGAGTCAACAACCAGACCGATAGCGGTATGACCGAGTTCAAGGTCAGACAGCTTCTCTGAAACCCCGTCAAGCACGTCTAACAGCCAAGCAGAACTACCTCGAGGACCAGACCGCAACCCTCGTACAAAGCATCCAGCCTCTCGTCAACCTCATCCGCTCGAGCCCCTCGTCCACCCCGGCCGAGGAGCAGCAAATCTACGAGTACATACAAGAAATCGCCCGCGCAGTCGACGATACCGGCGACCGCGCCTACGAAACCGTAAAGCAGCACCCCAACCCCGCCCTGCAGAAACACGCCCTCCCCGTCGTACAAGTCCTCGACGAGTGCAGGCGCGACATGCTCGACATCGACATCCGCAACGGCGGCCGCGAAAAAGTGCCCCCGCTGGCTTTCAAGACTGCTAGAGCGCTGAAGGTATGCCCCCCGACCTGTTGTTTGTGCATCGAATGTGCTGATAAAATATAGGAACTCGTTCTCCGCGTAGACCGCATCGCGTCTGGCGATTTGACTGTCGAGCAGCCTCTTAAGACGGATTTTTGATTCAATTACCCCGCCAAGCGCGCTTGTGTGCACTTGTAATGACTGCGTTTACTTTATATCATACCTAAGCATCGACGTTGTGTCGGTGTGGCGTTTTAGTTATTATACCTGGGTGGGAACGAGTCATGCTTTTTTGTTGTGCATGTTGGATATTGAGCGCTGGGTGTGGGCATGCAGCCTTTTACCTTACCTATTGATACAGAGCGAGAGTCTTGTGTGTTGTGGGACGAGTGTAAGAATAAAGTATACGTTTGTAATGATGAGTTTTCATAAGCAAATGTTATGGAGATTTAAATCCGAGGTTCGGATAGGACCGCTGCACACCAGCCACACCCCTCTACGCACCAAACCAGACTCAATCTGGCAACGGACTTGACTCCTGGACCTCATGATCACCAGCCGCCCTGCACTTCAAAGCAATTGAAACGGACCGGTTTAAGTACACCTAACGTCGCGGCATGACGTCATGTTACGTACTCCATGTGACAGATTCATGTGGGCCGCACCACACTTGTGGCTGAGGCCAGATGCTCTTCTCCAGGACTGCAGCGCACTCGAAGTCCAGCTATTTACACCTCTTTCAAAATCAATCAATTGCCCTTTGCAGAAACAGCAGCAGCTACGCTTATCCCAGAGCCGAGCAGAGCTGAGCAGAGCTGAGCAAGAGACGGGCGATGGCTTTTCCAGGGCAACAGCAGGCTAACTCGCAGATGCATATGCAGCGACCGCCGTATAATGATTCTATCTTGACGATCACGGAGAAGAGCTGCGCGGATCCGTATGTGCTGTTTGATAAGGGCACATATTACATGGTGAGCAACCGCAAAGGTGAGGTTTGATGAAGAGACCCAGGCTGATGTGTGCAGACGTGGACGACTGGGTGCTCGGTTGAGATCTGGTCGGCGGATAGTTTGTTTGATTTTGAGAAGAGGTGTAAGAAGGATATCATCTGGTGAGTCGGCGGAGTCGCTTGATGGAACTGGTCATTTCGAGATTCGTTACTCACAAGTCTAGGTGGGCTCCAAAAGACCAGCCGTACTCCGGTGATGTATGGGCGCCAGAACTCCACTCGATCCATGGCCGCTGGTATGTCTACTTTGCAGCCGATGATCCAAAGCACGGCAACAAATCCCATCGCATGTTCATCCTCGAAGGTCCACCCGCAGACCAATCGCCCCTCGTACCCGACAACTGGAAATTCTCCGGCCGTGTCGGCGGCCTCCCCGACGACCAGTGGGCCATCGACGGCACAGTCATCACCCTATCCGGCACCATGTTCTTCGTCTACTCGGGCTGGCCCCCCGGCGTCCACGAATCCGAATCCCGCCAAGAAATCTACATCATCCAAATGACTTCCCCGACAACCTGCACCGGCCACCCCATCCGCATCAGCACCCCGGACCTGCCCTTCGAATTTTCCGGCTCCAGCGGCATAAACGAAGGCCCCCAGTTCCTCTCCTCGCCAGACGGCCGCTGGATCGGCATCGCCTACTCGTGCGCCGGATCTTGGACACACGAGTACAAAATGAACGTCCTGTACTGGACGGGCGGACACCCACTCGACCCCCACTCGTGGTGCAAATCAAACCGCCCCCTTCTCCAAGCCAGCCGCGATGATACCCCGCCGTACGGCCCCGGGCACGGGAACTTCGTCCTTGTCAACGGCCCCGGAGGCCCCGAGGTATGGGGCGTGTTCCACGCAACGGACGCGAAGACGGGGTGGGAGGGTAGGAAAGCGCGGGTTATGCGTGTCGGTTGGGCGCATGGGGGCCCTTTTATGGGCAGTGGGGAGTGTGGGCGGTGCTGTGGTGATGTTGGGCATTTTATTCAGGGGTGTCCTGGGGGGCAGTGTGGTGGGAAGGGGCATGCGGGTGGGGCTGGGGGTGCGGGGGGGGAGTATGTCCCTGGTGATAAGCATGGGGTGCATGGGAGTGCGAGGGATGGGGATTACGTGAAGAGTGAGCTGAAGCATCTGGCGAAGCAGGGGAAGGGGATGATTAGTAAGTTTCTCAAGTAAATGGTCTTGGGTCGAGGGGGGTTGTGGGTGCTGTGTGAGTCGAGAGAGGCGTGCAAAAGTTTGGAGATGGTGGGGGTGTAGTGGTATGTGTGTGATTTGTTCTTGTACGCGACGATTCCTGTCAGTCACTTTTACAATGTGCAGTTCTTTCGACTGCGAACTTTCCTATTGCCTTTACAAAGACGTTCAGCTGACTCACTGAATAGTCTCCCACAACGCAGATTTACATATCTCCTTACGCTACGAAAGCCATTGACTCAAATTCATCAGGCAGTTCTGCAGTCGCAATCGGACTTTCAGAAACACCGTCGCGCTGATCACTGATCCGGTTTGTGCCATTGCGGTGCTAACTCCGATCATATTTCTAACCCCAAACCGCTTGACAGCTGGGTCGATACTAGCACTTGCCCCAACGGACTGCCAGATTGGGCTGAGGCTGCTCGCCTGACGTTCTGAGTTTGCATGTGTTGTCGCTACCCCACAGTCTAATGGCGCATTCGTATTGGGTAAAATGGTCGCAGGTTCCACATTTCGGCCGGATTCACGCAAGGCCTAAGCTCCATACATCGGGATGAAACAATGCGCCAGGCACCGATGTTTGTACCTTGTACCTTAGGTATAAAGAGTCGGGGTTGTTAGACATGAACGAGTCAAGTTCTTCATCGTTCAATTCTCCACTTCTACAATGGCCAAGGTCAATGGAACCTGCGACTCTCGCTTCACCGCAGTGAGAGATCTGCTTCAAGCCAACATCGACGCAGACGAAGAGCTAGGCGCCTCTCTTGTCGTCAATATCAATGGCGAGAACGTAGTCGACATCTGGGGCGGCTACTCGGATCCCGCCAAATCCCAGCCCTGGGAAGAAAACACAATCACAAACGTCTGGTCCAGCTCCAAAACCGTCGTCAGCCTCGCCGCCCTCCTCCTCATCGACCGCGGCCTCCTCGACCCCTTCGAAAAAGTATCAACCTACTGGCCTGAATTCCACTTAAACGGAAAGGAAAACATAGAGGTCCGCCACTTGCTCTCCCACTCCTCCGGTCTCTCAGGCTGGGAAGACCCAATCACCATCCACCAAGTCTGCGACCTCGACACCTCCACCGCGCGCCTCGCAACCCAAACTCCATGGTGGACACCCGGCTCCGCATCGGGCTACCACAGCCTGACAATGGGCCACCTACTCAACGAGCTCACGCAGCGCGTCGCTTCAAAGCCGCTCGCCGCCTTCGTCGCAGCCGAGCTCGCCGGCCCACTCGCCGCAGATTTCTCCTTTGGCGTCCCCGCCCGTGAACACCCCCGCGTAGCTACTATCATCCCCCCGCCCGCACCCCCCGCCGACTGGACGCCCACGGACGTCGATGCGAGCAGCATCTTCGCGAAGACCCTGTTTAACCCCACCATGGATGGGGATTTCGCGAACCAGGATTTCTGGCGCGAGGCGTGCGTCCCGGCTGCTAATGGGTACACCAACGCCCGCGGTATCGCGAGGCTGTTGAGTGTTATCAGCTGCGGGGGCGCGCTCGAGGGAAAGCAGTGGCTGAAGCCTGAGACTGTGGATCTGATTTTCCGCGAGCAGACGAATGGGGCGGATCTTGTTATTACTGCGCGGACGAGGTTCGGGATTGGGTTTGCGCTTAATGGTGTGGGGGAGGGGGGCGCGGGGTATTGGGTTCCGGGGGGGAAGGTTTGTTTCTGGGGTGGGTGGGGTGGGTCGATGGTTATTTGTGATGTTGGGAGGGGGGTGACGGTTACGTATGTGATGAATAAGATGAGTAATGCTGGGTTGGGGAGTGGGTTGGCGAAGGGGTATGTTTGGGAGGTTTATAGGGCGCTGGGTGTGGAGGTTGCGGGTGAGGGTGGTGGGAAGGATGGTGTGACGAAGGCATAGAGACCAGTCAATCTTTGTTGTTGCAGTTCGCTTTTCTCCTCGCTTCCTCGCAAGATCACCTGCCACGGCTGTGACGATTACAAGACTCCCAGGGGCTAAGACTTCTTGAGAGAGATATGCTGAGATGAAGAAGATCGATAATTGTTCCCTTCAGTGACCATTCTCAGTTAAAGGCTTCATCGTCTGAGCTGGACAAATCTTCCAGTTTCAGTTCTTGTCTAAGTCCCGAGATACTTTGGAGTATGGCCTTCTGCGCCCATTCCATTCTTTCCGCGATCGAGAATGGCAAAGAATGTGCATGCTTCGACACATCGTAGCATCTTGCCGTAAAATCTGATCTGTAGGTGATATACAATATATACAGTACAGAGTGAATGGGCTTTTGAGCATTTACCGACGAGTCAAACTCCAGCTGGCACAATGCCTGGAGATGTCGGACGAAGATGTCCACACATGGCCATAAGACTTTGTACTTGATTCGGGAGATTGACTCGAGCGGCCAACCTTCACTATAGCAGTAGAGATGCTGGAGCAGCTGATAGATCCAGGCAGCATCGACCGAGAACTCACGAAAACATTGCCTTAGCTCATCGAGCTCCACAATGCCTTCCGGACTACCGAAGATTCGCTGCATCACCCCGACTGGGTCCAGATGAGTCGATTTATACTCCGTGAGTATGCCGTGAATCAGCATAATTCGTGGCGCTGTTATTCGGTCTTTGCGCAACTTATCGAGAATCGCAGCCGAAGGTTGTACCAACGCCGTCTCGCTGGCAAGAACCAGCCCCATCAGAAACCTTCCGCTATGTAGCGACATTGCTCGCTCCGTAGACAGCACCCCTGGCTTCCTAAATTTGAAAGGGAAGTATCGAGGGAATAGTATTGGCAAGAGCCGATTCCGAAAAGGCTCGAGAATAGGAACATGAGGCTCATATCGGACTTGAGAGACCACTGCAGTTTCCGGACCCGCTTTTGCCAAGCGTGCGATGTCGAACAAGTCCGGACCTAGGAAGCCGCGATCGAACCAGTAGTCGTTGATATGCGAGTAGTTCATCGGTGCGTTCAGCGACCAAACGCACAAGTACAAGTCTTGGACGTGTCCTTTCAATTCGCAAAAATCACCCCAGAGAGCACAGGCTTGCTCAAGCAGGACGAGATGCTTTTCTTCCGCTGTAGAACATGTAGAACGTGGCCAGACCTTAAGCACTTGGAGCAGGCTATCATAGTCCTCCATGTCATCAAGCACCCTCGCAGTGTTGAAACAGCGTTCAACAATGTTAGGATGACAGTCCTGAACCATTTCTATCCGGGCAACATGATCAGCGTAGTCATCCTGACTTTCAGTTGCCCAGTCCCAGACGAGAGTGAATTTTCGAGATGTTTTGCCGACTCCCCGTATCAGATACGCCCATGCATCATGGGGGTTGTCTAGTACTACTTCCGGTCCCGCAAAGGGTAATTCTATAAGCTTGACATACTTCGGTTCTGGAAGGGACACCAAGACGATGTCGAAGTGCTCTCCACATGGGCGAACAATACACGGATGGCGGGCCTCTTGCAGGAATACGAGTATGTCGCCGCTCTTGCAGCGCCCACGCCCATGTGGTACGTTCCAGGTTGCTTCCCAGAGGTAGCTTGCACGATGTCTATCACACCCGAAAGGTGGTGACTCGACAATGATTTTCATTCCTTGGCACTCAACGACTGTCCCTAGTGCGCAACCGATGTCGGAAACCACAGCTTGGGACTTGCCTTCCGCGACACTGATGGTCGCCGTGGAGCCCAGGATATGGCTTGCGACCCGTCCAAATAAGGCTGACCAGCTTGTCGTATAGTCCGGCCGCAAGTCAGGTGTCAGAGCATTATCAGAACTCAGTCCAAGCAAAGCATAGATTTTGTCTCGCTTGTCGGTCGCTTTGTGATTCTCAAACATATTCAGTAGATCTCCCAATGGCGCGATCTTGAAAGATGGTATTTCGGCAGACATTTGCAGTGTGGATATCCTCTGCAAGAGCGGCAGACTCCTTTGCGTACGTGAGTCCATGAGTACGAGAACGCCTGGTCGATCCCAGGGTTTTTTGGTGATGGTTCTAAGCCAGCAAAGAGCCAGATCTATGCCTTGCGCAAACATTGCACCCGGCATCTCCGCATCTCCGCATGTGACGGATGTGACTCGGGCCACTACTGCTTCCTGCACAACCTACTTAATTATCAGCGTTGGGCTGGAACCTCAGAAAAAAGTATTCATGTACCCAGGATCTTTCGAACCAAGCTCTTTCCAGAAGTGCTCGAATACTAGCGGCAGCGGGCGTTACCATGGACTTAATCGATTCTACCCAGCCCGGTGCACGTCTTGACCGCTGACCTAGTATATCTTGCAGCAAGTCGAATGTAGCTGAGCTATCATTGCCAGCCTCGCCGAGCCACACACTTACGCTCGTCGCATATGCATAGATCCTAGCCATGATCATGACTTGTATAGCGCGTTCCTGGGGGTCATCTTGGTTGATGCAGATGGCATCGATCCAGAATGTGCGGGGCAAATCAGGATCCCGCAATCGGCGAAGCGCTCCATACAGATTGTGTGTGACTCTGAAGTTGCGATACTCGGAGTCTTCGGAGTTCCGGATGAGGACATCATGGGGATTGTTGAAGTCCCCCCATACGTAGGATAGCGCCTCGTAGAGGCCGAACGCTTTCTCGTTGCGCAATGTGTACTGGAAGACATGGCAGATTATGGTGGCATCTCCAGTTCCGGGAAGAATTTGAACCAGCCTGATGTTGTTTGGACCTTCTCTTAGCGGCCGATACTCGTACTTCTTTAGCTCGACTGTGCCGCTCATCCTGGGCGACGGGTGTGGTGCGCTTTTGCTGGCGCATGTCCCGCAGGGCGAGCAGACTCTCCTTTTGGTGTAACAACGCACCAGACTCAGTGGAAGGCGCTGCTATGTAAGCGTGGTGTGATGTAGATATTCGAAAGGCTGCAGTACTATCAGGCTAGAGATAGCTGTCTGGCTTACCGAAGCATCACGTGTGGTGAGATGCTGACACCCAACCTCCGCCTTCGAGCAGCAGCAGGGTTTTGCCTCCCCTCATGATGGCTTTCGACGCGTCCGACATTCTCACAAGTGCTGAGAGGGACGATTACGCGTATGGGCGTAGTGAACGCTAGAATCGCGCGTGCGACTTGCGAACGTGCCACGCTCACTTCCGTACCTGACGTGATTTCAGCGCATCATGCCAGAAGCGAGCCGGGGGTCAATGCGCCCCCGCTTCCCACGTATTCTTACGATTGACGCAGATTACTCGTGACAAACCTTACGATTTCTCATTCAAGGAAATCTTTCGTGCACTACTGAATCTGGGGCCTTTTTCTTCTTATTTTGGAAGATAAATCTTTCTATCACGTTGGGAACAATGCAACGACCGGAAACATGCACCCGAGTAGATTCTTAAGGAACTTGTTTCTGTTCTTTCGGAGCTGCATCACCTACCATTGTGTCTTTAAGGAATTCTGTATACTATGGGTTCAGTGAGTGCTCGAGAAGCACTTCGCTAGTGTTCGCGGAAGGTGCGGCTCTATGCTGCCGGGGGTAAGGTTGGTCCCTATATGGCGACAGTCCTTTATGTCTACTCAACCGAACCCGGAGACGACACCATCTACTGTGAGTGCGATCGCGCATTAGTTCTCCCATTCCCAAAAGCCATACTTTACTGAGACGTCTGTGGCGATATCCAGCGGCTGCGGTGCGCCATACCATGCATGGTTTGCTTGAGGGCGCAGGAAAGCACAAGCAATCAGTACCAACCAGCGTATGTTCCTCGACACCAGAGATACCCATCCAGTTTCTCCCAATCTCCTCCACACTGCTGTCAGGACTGCTGTCAGGACTGCTGTCAGGACTGCTGTCAGGAGTGCAGAGCTGAGACATATGTAGGATCTTGTCTTGCCTTAAAACATCCACGGGTGTGCGTTGGCGTATGTGCATTTGACTGGACTGTACGACATATTGGGGATCTCCAACGAGATCGTAGGATACACAAGTACCCTCCCATAGCCCTCTCCTTGAGTGATACTGGTAGATGTTATAGTCGAGGGCAAGATTGACTGGCTCCATGGCGGAGTTTGGGGCAGTATTCGGGACAGTCATAATGGAAACGGCGAGGCTTTTGTGTACATCTTGGCACACTCTGAACAAAGTTTGACACTTCCTCAACGTCATGTCTTGGACGCGCGGTTCGAATCTCACATGTAGTTGATGCGAGCACCGCCTCGGTCGATCTGTCAGTCGGAGATTGAACTCTAAAGTTGTCATCTCTCCAACGTGAAGCAATTGTATCGTCTGGGCATTGGTATCCGTGAACTCGTCGTTCCCAGAAAGAGAGATGGTCAGGCGCCATTCTTGAGATTCGACGTGTCGTATGGCTGAATAAATAATAGATTGAGTCTCGCTGATAAGGGATTGGATGTAATGATCTTCCCTGACTGCACATTAATACATGAAAGACTAGGTCCTTTCTGGGCTGGAAACCCTACCATGGTTTGAAACGTGTGGCCTTCGCACAAGCGGCGGGATCAGGTAAAACTGGGATGATACTTGTTCTTCCATATTCAGAGTTATTGCCTGCCTTGTTGAAGATCTCCATAGGAGTCCGGTCTTAAATGGTAGTCAGTTCACTGATTCCAAAATGCCGATGCGACGTACTGTTCAGGAGCCTGGTTATATGGTCTTTGAGCGCAGCTTTTTGGTCATGTGTGAAACGCCTGGGGAATGCGCGACTCAGATGAGAGGCCAAGAGATCTTCTTGCATACGACACACCAAAATAAGCTGCGTCTCAATTAGCTTGGTCGCATCGATGTAGGTTTCATCTACTGGTCTGCAGAAGTTAAAATTCTTGTGAATATGGTCGATGCCCCTCTCGGACAGAGTTTGTGCATGTTGGCAAATGCGCAAAGCGGCATCGAAGAACACTTCCTCGACGGATTTCCTGTAGTCAACTGCGACCTGCGAAGCTTCATCGAGCAACCCCTGCAGCCCGTAAATTTTATCTCTTGGGTCCTCACATTGGCTTCCGCTGAATGTGTTCAATAGAGTTCTCAGGTCATGTTTTCTAGGAATTAGCGCGTTTGAAGCAAGCCATGTCACTCGAACAGGTACTCCCATACTTTGCGCTGTGTTGAGGTATCCCAAGCCAGATATCCCGAAGCGCTGAAAGGCTCTCCAGGCAAGAAACGTCGTACCACATAGGATGTGAATCTTATGCGCAAGCATGACTTCTTGTACAATCCAAAGCCTCTGCCAGTATGGGTTCGCACAAAACACACGAAGGGCCTCGATAGATCTTGGGTTCAGGGCTTGCCGTAAAGTCTGCTGCTCATTGTTGGTTTTCTCCATCTGCCTCTGACGGCGTGCAGCCAGTGCGGTCTTATACTGGGTGTATCGTTCCAGATTCAGCTCCATAATTTCCATGGCGAGTTCCATGTGCTTGTTCGGCATTCCAAGCCAAATATATACGCAGCTGGCATTCGCATAAATGGAAGTCATCATACCAACTTGATGGTTGCGTTCGGCGATTGATGACTGATCAATGCAGACCTGGTCGATCCATAGCCACAGAAAACTGCCGCCATCGGCAGAAGCGCTGGTGCCTGCTCGCGACTGTATTGCTCTGAACGAGACGAGGAAGTCGTACAGATTCTGGCGCACGGTGAAGACCCGATTGTTGATCAGTATTTCTTGGACGGGTACTTGAGCACCCCAAGTGTAAGATAGAGCCCGGTAGGCAGGTATTCCGTCGGTACCGATGTCGAAGTGGCTAATTGAACAACGCACGGGACCTTGAGCCTCGAGGTAGACGAAGAGAAGTCGGATCTGCGCCTTGGATGTGTCGAGAGACTCATGCGCAAAAGGAAGAGAGTTTTCCATGTCCTTGGAGACAAAGAGTCTGACCGTTTCATGTGTTGTTGGCTTTCTGTTGGCGGCTGCTCATCTTCGCAGCTTGGACGTGCTCACGCTGCGCGTACGAACTCTAATGGAGCGTAGTTTAGATGTGGTACGATGAGGCTTTACTGATATCGAGAACTGTAATGTGGTGATTGTGCAGGAGACTGCAAGGCAGCGCCGCCATCAGGCTGAGGATAAGCATTCGTTGTATCACGTGTTGTCAGGTTGTTGAACCCCGACCTTGATGCCGTACCACGGTGTTGGTGTCACTCAACATCCGGCGACGAGCTACAGATTTGGCGAGAGGCTGTGAAAGTCTCCATGCGTACGAAGAATCTCGTTTCTTTTGAGGAATCACCTCCGTGTGCACGGGCGCCGGACGTGATTCCTGAAAAGAAACGGGATTCTTCGTATGGACAAAACAACGGTTACGACCGCGAAGTATGTCGCATCTGATGCGCGAACGCGCTCGTCCTGTTTGGCCCAACGCGCCTGAAGCGAGCCAAGTGGTCAATGCGCCGCCCACTTCCCCCATCGACTAGGGCACCTTACAGTCCCCCTACCAACCAAAAGCTACTCTTTGGTCCAAAGGACGCCTCCAGCATACTGAGAAGTAAAATATCCCTAGCTTCTAGCGCCGAGCATACTCCTATCCGAAAGAACTTCAACCCTAGGCTAAAGCAACGCATCGACTCTTCGAGGCTGGTTCGGAACAGAAGAAGTCTCCCGGTACACTGTGCAGTACTGTCTATGGGAATGTTAAATTGTTCTGGGTGCCGCAGCTCCGTTGACAGCTGAAATCAATAGGTGGTCTAGCATTCGCGGAACCGCGCAACGCTGTGAAGACTAAAATGGTATTCCACATCCTGCGCACAAGATGTCACTGACCGCGAACCTCGACTAACACATGTCATCATATTGTAAGCACGTGTAAAAATATCGTTTTCTGTGGCCGAGGTTCACCGGTCTGTTGACTACATTGAGCATCTTTACTGCGTGATGTCGTTGTGGATAACGATACACACTTGACGTCACAGCGTCATCAGAGAAATATATCCTACAACAAATACCTACATCAACAGATACCACGATCGAAGTACAAACATCATTATCATTCATCTGCTTTTCTTAGATACCCCAACTGCAAGCATTCCAGTTCTATGTATACCATCAAGACTCCACCAGCACATACAATCCCAAATCCACACACTATGGCAGCCAAAAAGGTCCTCATCATCATGTCAGACGCCCACTCCTTCCCCCTCTACAACACCGGCAGCGACGGCAAAACCATCAGCCAAGAATCAGGGTTCTTCCTCATGGAGCTCACAAAACCTCTCCAAAAAATCCTCTCCGCCGGCTACGAAGTAACATTCGCCTCCCCGCAAGGCAAAGAGCCACAGCCCGACCCACTCAGCACATCCCTCGCAGCCTACGCCGGCAACTTCTACGCGCGCAACGCGGACCAAGCCCTCGTCGAGCGCATGAAGCGCGACAACGGCCTCTCTCGCCCGCGTAAATTCTCCGACATCTCAGACGCCGAACTCGAGAGCTACGCCGGGATATTCATTCCCGGCGGCCACGCGCCGCTGTCTGATTTAGGCGATGATCCGGAGCTGGGCCGCATCTTGTCATACTTCCACCAGCAGCAGAAGCCGACGGCGGCGCTGTGCCACGGGCCGTGGGCGTTTTTGTCGACCAAGGTCGGGCCGCAGGGGGAGTTTGCATATAAGGGGTATAAGTTGACGGCGTGGTCTGATGTGGAGGAGAAGTTTATGGAGACGGTGTTGAGAGGGGAGATTACTAAGGTTGAGAGCACGTTGAGGGAGAATGGGGCGGATATGCAGGAGGGGCTTGCGAAGAGTGCGGGACAGATTACTGTTGATCGAGAGGTGGTTACGGGGGATAACCCGATGTCAGCGAATGCCATCGGGGAGAAGTTTGTGGAGATGATGGCGGCGTGATAGAGTCGGGGAAATTTACTTACGTGATCTATAGATGATGAAATGACCTGTCCGTGCTTCTCTTTCGCGTAGGAGACGATGAAATCTCAAAGGTTTTATTGATACCTGTGCGGTACTAGATATATGCGAGCAATCTGGTGTTGTGGAAATACTCCGAGCATGATGTTCCACAACGCGACAATCATACTTTACCCATTTTGAAAACAATAAATGCCAGAAAACTGTACAGATCTCTTTCCCAAGTATCACAGCCTACAACGGAGAGCGTCTCATCACATTATCAGCACTCCCATCTCCAACCTCGGCACCCAATACACAGGCTCAACTGCTACAAGCTAGGTGTGTAGAGAACGCTACTCGTACTAAATCCGTAAGCATGTAGGTGGACGTCGTAGATCTCACTGCCTTCTTCTTCTGTCGAGATGATGGGGCTGTAGCCACTCACACTACCATCAGAGCGGTGGATCGTACAGATGAGTCACTAGAGCGATACATGACAAGAGTCGGCTTTTTTTACAGCAACATGTCAGCGAATGCCATCGGCGACAAGTTCCCGGATATGATGGCCGCGAAATAGCCACCTCCATCACTCAGCAGAACCCAGCTTCGAACAGCATCCCACACAGGAATACAAATCCACCCTAGCATACACCCAACTTCTGACTGTTCCATCTACCCGAACGCACGAATCAACAAAGCCGCGAAACAAGACACCACTAGCCTCAACCACTCACGGAACCAAGCATTCCAAGAACGCGCCACTCCACTTCGAATCCTCCGTCTCCATTGAACTGTCCCCAGTCCCTCTCGCACGCCGCCTCATTCCAAGCCTCGCGCCTTCGGCGCTCCAATCGACAGGTCTGACGCTAGTACCACGCTCGTCGCCACCAGCGGACTCGGCGGAGCGAAGTGAGATGGAAGAAACCACAGGACAAGCATTCACACTTCCCAACTCTTCGGGCAGGGCTGAATGTCTTTCCACCTCAGGCCGATCCATCAACACCGCATCCCCATCCTCCATTACACACCCATCTCCCACACCCTTCCCCCCCAACATCCCACACCCCCACCCCCTCACCACCAATCCCGCAACATGCAACCCCCCCAGCACAATCGCCATGAACGACGAAAACCCCCCAGCAACATGAATATCCACGTTAAGCTTGATACAACCCTGTCTCACATTGAGCAGCTTCCCCGTATCTCCGAACGGGAAATCTGGCGCTGCGAGCACGCTCGCCGTGTTGCAGTGCGAGAAGTACCGTGGGAGGCTGAGGAAGTAGGATGTTATGTGGCCGGTGAGGATGAGCAGCATGGCGAGGTCGAGGAGGGTGAGGAGCGTGGTTTGGGTTTGGGGGGAGAGGTAGGGGTGGAGGAGGGGGTGGTGTGTGTGTGGCGCTGAGGGCGTGGAGGTTTTCAAGGTGGGCGAGGTGTTCGAGGATGGGCGAGATGGTGTAGTTGTACCGGTTGCGTGGTCGGTTTCGTTGCGGCGCTCGAGCTTGGGAGCACTATTGTACATGGCGTGTTTCTCTTCGTCCCCGCCTCCTTCCCGTGTGATAGTGGGTTTAGCGGTTTCGGAGCCATCATCTCTGCCGTAGAGTAAGAGACACCACCAGTCCAGGCAGAGAACCGTGTGCACACAGTCGAGCGGTACCATGAACAGCACCACAGCCCACATAGCTATGCGCCATCCTTTCTTTAGCTCGGACATGAACTCATCATGCCACCATCGAGGCATGTAGTATTGTTCGACGAGTGTAACGGTGCTGATGTGCCAGAGGAGCATGAGTGTGAGAAGCAGAGCCGCGATGAATTGGAGGATGGAGATATGGATATTGGTTGTGAGGATGCGTTCGCGTTGCGTGGGCGGCGGAAGTGGCTCGCTCGTTGTGGAGGACGTCATGTTTGTAGATGGTGGAGTGGATTGGCGAGAGTGATGCGACGGGTAAGATGCTTGGAGCGACTCGTCGAGGCAATCAGTACTAAATTGTGCAAATAGCTGACGGAAAGAGCACACCAACACACGTTTAGACCGCTCTCTCACCCAGGGAAGTCATAGGCTGTACTCACAGCGCCCACGCTCTTCCATCTCCAATGAAAACACTCCACCATATCTTCTCAATCCCGAGACATTCAATCAACACCCTAGAAGAAAAACACAGACACTAACACTCAGCCACCTCGCAGATCTCCAAGTCTCCATCACCACATCAGTTTCTACCTGTGTGCAAGAGGAACGACATAAATTTCGTAATCAAAAAAGCCGTCTAGTCTAACTCAACGTGCTGACCGAGCACGCACAAGGATAGCTAGATAGATGACCGTGCAAGCGCACGGTGATGAAATCTTCAAGGCCCCGAAACTCCCTGTCACGCCGTGACCGTGAACGCCGCGCTAAAATCCAGAACAAAATGGGGATGATGAGACAGGTTGTCCGATCGTTATGGTGGTAGGACGGACTTTTGGGGTTTGTGTCTTCAAAACGAATCGAGTTTATCGTATATGGAGCATCGGCCCGTACGGGGTATGGCAGGCTCGTTGGTAGGGTTGGGTATTGCAGTGGAGGTATTCGCAGCAGGTTTACTTCGCAGTTG
Source organism: Didymella arachidicola (assembly GCA_016630955.3). Taxonomy (NCBI): domain Eukaryota; kingdom Fungi; phylum Ascomycota; class Dothideomycetes; order Pleosporales; family Didymellaceae; genus Didymella; species Didymella arachidicola. The sequence goes on from CM049992.1 coordinate 2,018,544, forward strand.
AGCATGCCATACTCGCAGCGATCCCCGACAGCTTCTTCAGCATCGCGGCTCCCGGCAACAACGGCTTGCGCGTCGAAATTCGAGTCTTCCTACTCGACAGTCCGCGATCCAGCGACACTAAAATCCTCCAGCTTATCAGCTGTAGTATACTCCTAAGCATTGAAATCGGTGCCAAAGCCCCCCGAACTGTACTGATTCCAATCAGTTTGCGCCTCCAGCATCCACGACACAGAGTCGAAGAACTCATAGCTATTCGCGCTGGCTAGACCTTGAGGTAGCGCTAGTGGCATGCTCAGCGTGTTGAGGTGCGGATTGAAGTTCGGCATGGTGTGTGCGGGGTTCTCGACGATGATGCCTGGCGGAGGCGTTGCACTGCCGGACGAGTCGGGATTTGTAGGGTTCGTGACGACGGTGTTGTCGAGCTGTTCTGCTGCGCCGCTAACCTGAGCCTCGCGCCAGCGCCACACGCAATCGAACATCACACTCATGCTCATGCGGCTGCGGACTATGAGGCCTAGGGGATCCTCGAGCATGCCAGTGCTTTCTCGCCGCTGCTGTGTGATCTGCTGGGATTGTGATTGGTTGTTGAACATATTGGCTATGCCGTAGTTGCTGACGGACGGCGATTGTGACATGCTGTGAAGACTGCGACCTCGTGAGCTCTCCTTCCAGAGCTGCGCCAGTACTTCAGCAAAACGATCAAGCAGGTCATTCGGCCAGACCTTGGCTCGTCTCAGCGCTTCCACGGTCTGCAAGACATATGTGCGACCCTTCGACGGTAACCTCCCAGCAAAGTCGGAGTTGAGGAGTTTGAGGAGGGCGAATCCAGCAGCGAGTGCCATCTGCATGATGTAGTAAGGCACGAAGGGAAGTTTGCTCGCCTGCTGCAGCTTGAAGACTTGATCGAGGTAGGCCGTGGCGGCGTAGTACAGCGCGACCAGGTCGTCGCGGCGTTCGAGTCGAGGCTCAGGGCTGAAGAAGGAGTAGAGATGCAGGTGTAGTGACACTGCGCAATGGTAAAGCTCTTCCAGTTCTGTGGTCGTTAGCTATTGCTTCTTGCAAGAGTCGCTTTGACGTACCATTGTCAACTCCGTCCAGCGACCCACGTTCCTCCTTCAAGCGATCTGCTTCGAGTGTCATGTATGTCGTTGCAGCTTCCGCCGCAAATCTGTGTGTGTTTGCCGAGTACAGGAGCTTGTTGATGCGGCTGGCAGCCATCTCCTGGCGCAGACGAACGAAGAGAGTGGGCGGGATCGTGCGCATGTGGTCTTCGTCGTCGACCTTGAACTCCAGCGTCGAATCGTATAGCGTGATCGAGGGCTGGCCGTTGCCTGTCGAGACTCTGTGCGGTGTCAGTGACTTCCTGCATGTGTACTGGCAATTGACTCACGTCTGAGCTACAATGTTGCACACGGCCCATGTTCGCAGGCGGTCGTGGATGTCTTCTTGCTGCAATCGAACCTTGGTGCGCGAGAAGTCCTGGGGATGTGTGGGCTGGTGCAACCCAATCTGCATGGCGATCTGCATCATGACACCACACAGCATATACGTGGGGTCTGTGACAGTGCGCTCTGCTGGGATGGGCCAGGTGCACAGCAGACACAGTGCCTTGACGACGTGGTGGTTGGGCTGGTTCCTGATCGAGTCCCATATCAGATCGGTCAGTGGCTTCGCCAGGTCTTTCAGCAGTGTCGGGCGGCTGCTCGAGCGTCGTGCGGCAACGCTGAGGATGGCCCAGAAGAGGAGCTTGTGGTCGTGGTTGTAGTATTCCTCGGGCGAGCGCACCTGGTCGAGGAAGGGCAGGAAGGGGTGGTACAGCTGGAAGTACTCGGCGAAAAGCTCGTTGACCTCGCCGTGGGACAGTCGCACCTCGCCGGCGCCGAGCGTGTAGAACATGGGCGACTGGCCGCTGCGCAGGTCCAGCAGCGAGGTCGCGGCCACCTGCTGGTGCTGGGTGTGCAGAAAGGCATCGTCCTCGACCTTGAGCAGCGGCGTAGCGGCGAAGTTGGTCTGGTGGTCGATGGGCGCGGGCGGCTGGGTGAGCAGCGGCTGGCCGGCCATGGGCGTGCGGCCCTCGTACAGGGCCAATCGCTCGCGCAGCGCCTCCATCTCCTTCTCCATCTCGGCGTTGCGGTTGCGCTTGCCGACGCGCTTGAAGTTGGGCTCGATGACGCATCGCAGGTTCTGCTTGACGCAGCGCGCGCAGCTCACAAACGGGTCGCGCTGGACGTTGCACTTGAGCTGCACAGGGACAGTTAGACGGTTGCTTGCGTGCATAGAGACTCGGCCTCACCTTCTGCTGGCGGCACTCGTTGCACGCGCGCTTCACGGCGACGTTGCGGCGCGCAGACGCCGGGCGGGAGCCGTCGCCGTCGCCGTTGTGGAAATCGTCGTCGTCGCTGGACGCAGAGCGCTTGAAGCCGCGCTGCTGCGTGGGCGGACTGGGCGCAAAGCCCTGCGGGGGCAGGCCGTTGCCATGGCCGGGTGTCGTGGGCGAGAGCTGGTCCGACATGGACATCATGCTGAGGTGCAGCTCCTGCAGGCTGTTGCGCGCTGCAGCACCGATATCGCTGTCCGAGGTTGTGCTCGCGCTTGCGCCTGCGTCGAAGTCAGGTTGCGGGGTCGGAGCAGTCAGAATTCTGCGGTATCTGACTTTCTTGCGCACTGGGGGCGACGCACGGCAGCTATCAGGCAGTCATGTGCGCCCAGGTTCCCGTCGGCTATCGCTACCACGCCTGCTCATGAGGATGCAGGCTCGAGCACCTGCAGCACGCTCCGAGCGAACGGTGGGCTCTCTGAACAGCGGTGGAGTGCCGCCTCGTTGACTCACCAATCACACCTGCTGAACCGCTCTCTTCCAGCCTCTTCAGGCTAGGTACACGACTCCGCTTGCTCCCGCTGTGAATTGCGAACTCCAGGGTAACGCTGCGCGTCTGCTGCTAGTTTGCTATTTTTTTCGGACCCGTCGACTCCTCCCCGACGCCATTGAGCCCACGATGCCGCTTTCCAGCTGGAAGATTGTCGGCTAGATAGGCAGAGGCGAGATGTGGTCATAGAATCAGTCACCAAATTCGAGTACCTAGGTAGTCCGTGAGGTGGCAGGAAATTCATAGCCAAGGCCAGGTCCTCAAAGTGCTCGTGCAGGGAAAGCAGATGTGCTCATTCTATGCTTAGTCTCGACACTACAATCGCTCGTGTGCTCATGGCCAATCTTTCTCCTGCTCTGTGAGCAACGTGCCAGACAGATGGATCTACCTGCTGTGAGACACCCAAAGATGGTTTGCCTAGACACGCAGATCGGTGGATATCTGCCAAGGTGGTCGGGTCGAACATGGTGCAGTATTATGACCGAGTCTTGGGTTCGGCAGGTCATTCGTTTCTGCGGCTGATACTGGCATTGCCTTATCCAAGCAAACTGTCTCTAGACTGAGCGCGATCGAACGGGGCACATCGTCACACAGGCAAAAGTAGTCGTCGCGAGTTAGAGCCGTCACAGTCACAACAGGCGTCTACAGAGGCCCTGCTTGATGTTGAGCATAGGCATTAACTCTCCAGCCCTCCACCTCAACCCATCTCCGCCCTTGTCACGTCATGCACCATGCACCATGCACCTCCACCTGTGTTGCGCAGCTCGTGGATGTATTCGTGATCCTACTCAGCTACTATCCTGGTGGACTTCGGAGAGTGACGCAGAAATCGCCGTGATATCGTGAAAGTCAACCGAACCAGGAGACTGCCCATAATGCACATGAACACCGATAGCCCCAGTTTTGACATGCTTGAACCCCAGTAACCCTCGACTCATCACCACTTAACGCTTCTTCTGCTGGGACTCCTTGAGGACCTTCTTGACGACCTTCTGCTCCTCAATGAGGAAAGCGCGGACAATGCGGTCCTGAACGCAGTTGGCGCATCGCGAACCACCGTAGGCGCGCTGAACGGTCTTCTTGGGGCGGGAGACGGTGGCGTATTCGCGGGGGCGGAGGGCGGGGACACCAGCGAGCTTGGTACCGCAGTCCTAGAACCTGTCAGAGCCTGGCGCGGCATGCAATCGCGCTGCACTTACACCGCACTTAGGGGCAGTGCCCTTCTTCTTGATGTGAAGGTAACGGAGCTCACCACCGGGAGTCTTGATCACGCGGACCTTCTGGCTCCTGGTGTTGTAGGGGGCACGACGCCTCTGCCCGGTGTTAGCCACTATCCAGCATACGTCCAAGCAATTCCATCTCTGATATCTTCGCTCGGCAGTTCGGTGCGACGTACGTAGGTGAGTCTGGTGTTAGGCATTGTGATTGATTTCCCGGGGAATCAGTGGGTGATTGTCTGTTACAATGCGTGAGCGAAAATTCGTGGTGCAATCGAGCGCAATTTCGGAGGAGAAGAATCGAGCGTGGACACAATCGATGCTGCCGTCGGACTGCGGGAGTTGGGCAGGGCTTCGCTGGGGCAGGCTTACCGCTGGGCGTTAGTAGTCGTGATGTCGTGAAATCTCGTCGAGATGTTCCTTCCAGTGCGCAGCGCCTCGCTAAGGACGGCGCTAGCATCTGGTCTGTGCGCTGGTTTTTTGGAAAGCGCGACCGACGTAGCCCACGTGACCTTCGAAGCCTAGCGCGCGTCGAAAAGATATCATCAAAGTTGCGACGCCACTAGACAAGCAACTCCATCGCCAATCGCTGCAACGCGTGGAGCGTCAACTCCAGCTCGACGCGCATCTGTACGTAATTCCCTTCGGAGCATCTAGCGACCGGACTGGGTATTTTGCGCGATCGCGATTTTACGACATCGACCGCGGCGCGCTGTCGTCCGCATAGCTTGGAGACCCGGCCTCTGAGCTTCATCACGACACAGCACGACAACAAAACATCCACCCAGCATGGCGTTCCCACCCCCTCCTCCACCTCCGCCTCCGCCTGGCCCTCCTGGAGCCGGGTATGGAGCTCCGCCGCCGCCACCTCCCCCTCCTGGTCCTCCGGGCGCGCCAGGCACCTTAGGTCCTCCTGGAATGCGCCAGATGGTCGATCCTCAAGTTGCCAAATTTGCGCAGAAGAAGAAGGATTGGTTGCGTCAGCAACGACAGAGGTTCGGCGAGAAGCGCAAGGCTGGATTCGTTGAGACACAGAAGGCAGATCTGCCCCCAGAGCATTTGCGCAAAGTGTTCAGGGACATCGGCGATGTGTCACAGAAGAAGTTCACCACAGACAAGAGGAGTTATCTCGGTGCGCTAAAGTTCATGCCTCACGCGGTTCTGAAGCTTCTGGAGAACATGCCAATGCCTTGGGAGAGCAGGCGAGACGTGAAGGTTCTCTACCACACCAACGGCTGTCTGACGCTTGTGAACGAGGTACCGCGCGTGATTGAGCCAGTCTTCCACGCACAATGGGCGGCCATGTGGGTTGCCATGAGGAAGGAGAAGAGCGACCGTCGCCACTTCAAGCGCATGCGTTTCCCTCCTTTCGACGACGAGGAGCCTCCATTGTCTTACTCCGAGAACATCGAGGATGTCGAACCTCTGGAACCTATTCAGTTAGAGCTCGATGAGGACGAAGATGACCCCGTTATTGAGTGGTTCTACGAGCATCGTCCTCTCCTTGACACTCCACACGTGAACGGACCAAGCTACGAAACATGGAACCTCGATCTACCGCAGATGGCTACACTCTATCGTCTGAGCAGACAACTACTCAGCGATATTGTAGACAAGAACTATTTCCACATGTTTGACATGAATAGCTTCTTGACGGCCAAAGCGTTGAACGTCGCCATCCCCGGAGGCCCTCGCTTTGAACCGTTGTACAAGGACATCGACCCGAATGGTGAAGACTTTGGCGAATTCAATGCTATTGATCGCATCATTTTCCGTGCACCGATTCGCACAGAGTACCGCGTTTCGTACCCTTTCCTCTACAATTCTCTCCCTCGTAGTGTCAAGCTGGCTTGGTACTCGTACCCTCAGGTCGTCTACGTCCACGTGGAAGACCCAAGTCTTCCTGCTTTCTACTTCGACCCTATCATTAATCCTATCTCCTCGAGAGCAGTAGCTCCCAAGAACATTTCAGTCAGCCACGAGGATTTGGTCTTCGGCGATGCTGACGAGGATGACGAAGACGATTTCCAGATGCCAGAAGAAGTAGAGCCCTTCATGGCAGATGAAGAGCTCTCGACACCTGAGACAGCTGGAGCTATTGCCCTTTGGTGGGCACCACATCCTTTTGACAAGCGTTCTGGACGCATGGTACGTGCTCAAGATGTGCCCCTGGTGAAACAGTGGTACTTGGAGCATGTTCCTGCTGGCCAGCCGGTCAAGGTCCGAGTGTCGTACCAGAAGCTGCTGAAGAGCTTTGTCCTGAATGAGCTCCACAAAAAGGACCCGCAAGCACAGAGCAAGCAGAACCTGATGCGCACGTTAAAAGGCACAAAGTTCTTCCAGCAAACCAAGATTGATTGGGTCGAAGCAGGTCTGCAAGTCTGCCGGCAGGGTTACAACATGCTGAATCTGCTCATTCACCGCAAGAACCTGACTTACTTGCATCTTGACTACAACTTCAACTTGAAGCCCGTCAAGACGCTCACCACAAAGGAACGCAAGAAGTCGCGTTTCGGAAATGCATTCCACTTGATGCGTGAAATCTTGCGCTTGACCAAGCTCATTGTCGACGCGCAGGTGCAGTACAGACTAGGCAACATCGACGCCTTCCAACTTGCCGACGGTATTCTGTATGCTTTCAACCACGTCGGTCAACTGACTGGTATGTACCGATACAAGTACAAGCTCATGCACCAGATCCGTTCGTGCAAGGACTTGAAGCATTTGATCTACTACCGATTCAACTCTGGGCCAGTTGGCAAGGGTCCTGGATGTGGTTTCTGGGCACCTGCCTGGAGGGTTTGGTTGTTCTTCATGCGCGGTATCATCCCGCTTCTGGAGCGCTGGCTTGGCAACTTGCTTTCTCGTCAATTTGAGGGTCGTCACAGCAAGGGTGTCGCGAAGACAGTAACGAAGCAGCGTGTCGAGTCTCACTTCGACTTGGAGCTTCGTGCTGCTGTCATGAGCGATCTGATGGACATGATGCCCGAGGGCATCAAGCAGAACAAGGTCAACACCGTTCTGCAGCATTTGTCAGAGGCATGGCGATGCTGGAAGTCCAACATCCCTTGGAAGGTCCCAGGACTGCCTGCGCCCATCGAGAACATCATCTTGCGATACGTCAAGAGCAAGGCCGATTGGTGGATCTCAGTTGCACACTACAATCGAGAGCGCATTCGACGCGGTGCCACGGTTGACAAGACGGTCGCGAAGAAGAACTTGGGGCGTTTGACTCGTCTGTGGCTTAAGGCGGAGCAGGAGCGCCAGCACAATTACATGAAAGATGGTCCATACGTCTCCAATGAGGAAGGAGTTGCCATCTACACAACAGTGGTGCATTGGCTGGAGGCAAGGAAATTTCAGCCGATTCCTTTCCCCAGTGTGTCCTATAAGCACGACACTAAGATCCTCATCTTAGCTCTAGAGCGCCTGCGAGAAGCGTACTCGGTCAAGGGTCGTCTCAACCAGAGTCAGCGTGAGGAGCTCGCCCTCATCGAGCAAGCATACGACTCACCAGGAACGACACTGGCTCGCATCAAGCGTTTCTTGCTCACGCAGCGTGCTTTTAAGGAAGTTGGTATTGATATGAACGACAACTACAGCACGATCAATCCCGTCTACGATATCGAACCCATGGAGAAGATCACAGACGCCTACCTCGACCAGTACCTGTGGTACCAAGCAGACCAGCGCCATCTTTTCCCCGCGTGGATCAAGCCTTCCGACTCCGAAGTACCCCCTCTTCTGACCTACAAGTGGGCTCAGGGTATCAACAACCTCGACCAAGTCTGGGAACATGAGGATGGACAGTGTAACGTCTTGATAGAGACACAGCTGTCGAAGGTGTATGAGAAGATCGACATCACTTTGCTGAACAGGTTGCTTCGTCTTATAATGGATCACAACTTGGCGGACTACATCACTGCCAAGAACAACGTTCAGCTCAACTACAAGGACATGAACCACGTCAATGTGTACGGAATGATCCGCGGTCTACAGTTCTCCGGGTTTGTGTTCCAGTACTATGGACTCATCCTCGATATCCTGCTGCTAGGTCTCCAGCGAGCGAACGAGATTGCTGGCGCGCCTGAAAGCCCCAATGACTTCCTGCAGTTCAAGGATAAGGAGACCGAAGTCCGTCATCCCATCCGACTGTACACCAGATATATCGATCGTATTTGGGTCTTCTTCAGATTCACCGCTGAGGAGTCACGCGACCTTATCCAGCGGTTTTTGACTGAGAATCCCGACCCTAACTTCGAAAACGTTATCGGTTACAAGAACAAGAAGTGCTGGCCCCGCGACTCGAGAATGCGTCTGATGCGCCACGATGTCAACCTTGGTCGTGCAGTTTTCTGGGACTTGAAGAATCGACTGCCACGCTCGCTGACAACCATCGAGTGGGACGACACTTTTGCCAGCGTCTACAGTCGCGACAACCCCAACTTGCTCTATTCCATGAATGGGTTTGAGGTTCGCATTCTCCCCAAGATCAGGAACCAGAGCGGCGAGTTCCCTGAGAAGGACAGCGTGTGGTCGTTGATCGACAATGCGACCAAGGAGCGTACCGCCGTCGCCTTCCTGCAGGTCACAGAGGAAGACATTGCAAAGTTCAACAACCGCATTCGACAGATTCTGATGTCATCTGGTTCGACGACCTTTACCAAGATTGCCAACAAGTGGAACACCACTCTGATTGCGCTGTTCACATACTACCGCGAGGCAGCGGTATCCACAGTCAGCTTGCTCGATACCATTGTCAAGTGTGAGACGAAGATCCAGACCCGTGTCAAGATCGGTCTCAACTCCAAGATGCCTTCGCGTTTCCCTCCCGCTGTATTCTATACGCCGAAAGAGCTTGGTGGACTGGGTATGATCTCTGGATCTCACATTCTGATTCCCACCAGTGACAAGCGCTGGTCCAAGCAAACCGACACCGGCGTCACACATTACCGCGCTGGTATGTCGCACGATGAGGAGACTCTCATTCCCAACATCTTCCGCTACATCATCCCGTGGGAGTCCGAGTTCCGCGACTCGCAACGCGTGTGGATGGAATACTCGCAGAAGCGTCAAGAAGCTCAGCAGCAAAATCGCCGTCTGACCCTGGAAGACTTGGAGGACAGCTGGGACCGTGGTTTGCCTCGTATCAACACATTGTTTCAAAAGGACCGCAGCACGCTCAGTTTCGATAAGGGTTTCCGTGCTAGGACTGAGTTCAAGATTTACCAACACATGAAGAGCAACCCATTCTGGTGGACAAGCCAACGCCACGATGGTAAGCTCTGGAACCTGAATGCGTACAGAACAGACGTTATTCAGGCACTCGGTGGTGTCGAGACCATTCTCGAGCACACACTCTTCAAGGCTACAGCTTTTCCTTCCTGGGAGGGCCTGTTCTGGGAGAAAGCCTCAGGTACGTTTGAAGACACCCTAATGCTAGTCCTCTAAGCTCGTGGGGCTTTTGGACACAACTGCAGAATTCCTATGTTTTTGCCACAGTTGCTGACTTCCTCCAGGTTTCGAAGAGTCCATGAAGTTCAAGAAACTTACCAACGCTCAGCGTTCCGGTTTGAACCAGATTCCCAACCGGCGTTTCACGCTTTGGTGGTCGCCAACAATCAACCGAGCCAACGTCTACGTTGGTTTCCAGGTCCAGCTTGATCTGACAGGTATCTTCTTGCACGGCAAGATTCCTACCCTGAAGATATCGCTGATTCAGATATTCCGTGCCCATTTGTGGCAGAAGATTCATGAGTCGGTCGTCATGGATTTGTGCCAGGTCTTCGATCAGGAGTTGGAAGCTCTAGGCATCGAGACTGTCCAGAAGGAAACGATTCATCCCCGAAAATCCTACAAGATGAACAGCTCTTGTGCTGATATCTTGTTGTTCGCCAGCCACAAGTGGAGCGTCTCGCCACCTTCGATGCTGTACGACACGAAGGACACAATGAGCGCCACTACAACGAACAAGTTCTGGATTGACGTCCAGCTTCGTTATGGTGATTACGACTCTCACGACATTGAGCGATACGTCCGTGCCAAGTACCTCGACTACACTCAGGACAGTATGAGTATCTACCCTTCGGCTACTGGTCTTATGATCGGTATTGATCTGGCTTACAACCTGTACTCCGCCTACGGACAGTACTTCCCTGGTCTCAAGCAGCTCATTCAGCAAGCTATGGCCAAGGTGATGAAGGCCAATCCTGCTCTCTACGTTCTGCGTGAGCGTATCAGGAAGGGTCTCCAGCTCTACGCTTCCGAGAGCAGCCAGGAGTTCCTGAACTCGCAAAACTACTCTGAGCTGTTCAGCAACCAGATTCAGCTGTTCATCGACGACACCAACGTCTATCGTGTCACCATCCACAAGACCTTCGAGGGCAACTTGACTACCAAGCCTATCAACGGTGCCATCTTCATTTTCAACCCCCGTACCGGACAGCTGTTTTTGAAGATCATCCACACGAGTGTATGGGCTGGACAGAAACGTCTAGGTCAGTTGGCGAAGTGGAAGACCGCCGAAGAAGTTGCAGCTCTCATTCGCTCTCTGCCAGTTGAGGAGCAGCCGAAGCAGCTGATTGTCACACGTAAGGGTCTGCTGGATCCTCTTGAGGTGCATTTGCTCGACTTCCCCAACATCTCGATCCGTGCATCGGAGCTTCAGCTACCGTTCCAGGCCGCCATGAAGGTCGAGAAGCTGGGAGACATGATCCTACGAGCTACTGGACCGCAGATGGTTCTCTTCAACCTCTATGATGAGTGGCTGAAGACTATCTCATCCTACACCGCCTTCTCACGTCTGATCCTGATCTTGCGTGCTCTTCACGTAAACATGGACAAGACTAAGCTCTTGTTGCGCCCCGATAAGACAGTCATCACCCAAGAGCATCATATCTGGCCAACACTGTCAGACGAGGACTGGATCAAGGTTGAAGTGCAGCTGCGCGATCTCATCCTAAACGACTACGGCAAGAAGAACAACGTCAATACCTCCTCGCTCACCAGCAGTGAGGTGCGTGACATCATCCTGGGTATGGAGATCTCCGCACCCTCGATGCAGCGCCAGCAGGCTGCCGAGATCGACAAGCAGGCCGAGGAGCAGGCACAGCTTACCGCCGTTACCACAAAAACGCAGAATGTCCACGGCGAGGAGATTGTTGTTACTACAACCTCGCAGTACGAACAAGCCTCGTTTGCGTCCAAGACCGAATGGCGCACAAGGGCGGTGGCCACATCGAACTTGCGCACTCGCGCCAACAACATATACATCAACTCGGAGAATGTCAAGGAAGAGGGCCACTTTACCTACGTCATGCCGAAGAATGTTCTCAAGCGATTCATCACCATCGCAGACCTTCGCGTCCAGGTTGCCGGATATCTGTACGGCAAGTCGCCGCCTGACAACGACCAGGTTAAGGAAATCAGCACCATCGTCATGATTCCGCAGGTCGGCAACACCCGCGACGTTCAGCTGCCTAAGACTCTCCCTCAGCACGAGTACCTCGACGGTCTCGAGCCACTCGGTATCATCCACACGGTCAGCGGCAACGAGCCGCCTTACATGCAAGCCAGCGACGTTACCCAGCACGCACGCCTGATGAACCAGCACGCCAGCTGGGACAAGAAGACCGTCTCCATGACGGTCTCGTTCACGCCCGGATCCGTGTCGCTCGGAGCATGGGCCCTGACGCCGCAGGGCTACAAGTGGGGCGCCGACAACAAGGACACCATGTCCGACAACCCCGCTGGCTTCGACACGAACTTCGGCGAGAAGTGCCAGCTTCTCCTGTCAGACAAGATCCGTGGATATTTCCTTGTGCCGGACAACGGTATCTGGAACTATAGCTTCATGGGTAGCGCGTTCGGCGCCGTCGAGAAGAAGCCTGTTCACGTCCGCCTCGACACACCCGTTAGATTCTATGATAGCATTCACAGGCCGATCCATTTCAGCAATTTCGCCGAGTTGGAGGACGTGTGGGTTGATCGCGAAAACCAGTTCGAGTAGAAGGGAGGAGCTGTGTGTTTGGGATGACATGTACTCTGTAGCTTTGGCGTTTAAGTGGTTTCGGCGTTGAAAGGGAGCATCGCAGGCTAGGCGGATGACGATCTGGGAAGCAGACAAAATGTGCATAGTGTATATCATTCATTATAATTCTAAAACGTATTCCGGACCGTCTTTGCGTGGCTTTGTGTTAGTTGTGTGGGCTTGTGGATTTGCGGGCCTGACACAGTCTTGGTGAACCACCACTCCCAAATGAATAAAATTCTCTGGTATATGAACTCCTGTTGGAAATTCGCACGCACTTCCCCAGCGAACTGGTCTAATTTGGTAAAGTCGACTTTGCGACCATTCCAGGACATTGCGCATATATCTTAATTCACCACTTGCACCTAACCATTCAAAAAACCACACCACCACGCCACCCCCCATAATCTCACATAAAACTCGACACTCGCACTGATGCAACACTTCTGATCATATTAACACTCTCTACCCATCGAAAAACGCGTCTGGTAACAGATGTCGTACGGACTGTGAGACGGCACCGCATGGTGAATGCAGACACAGACGCTTTAGTGCGTAGATGGGTTCTCCATATTCTCTTTGACCCGCCGGATTATATATTACTAGTATCGCAATACTACGAGATTAGAGTTGTGGTATGATGAGAGTAGAGCATTGAGTGTGCCCAGATGTGCAGCGATTATGTATGGAATCCTGCTTCCGCAACGAGACGGCTACTCTACCCCAACGAAAACAGTGAGGTATACCCTCGGCAGCGAGTTGACCTCAAGACTCGCGAGTGCAGTCGTTTTCTTCTACGTGAGCACTCTGAGCTCCATAGACGATTGAGCGGTGCGCAGCTCGTGCACAGATTTCACGGTAACTGCAGTGTACATAATCGCATCTGGACTTGAGATGGAAGTGGCCTCTTGCGGGAGATAGTTCTACGGGCTTTTCTATAATAGATTTCAGATTATCATCAGCCTTAGGATTGACGTGCTTAGGCGATTACAATGAGATGGTGGACATTTTGACCAGAGCTCCCGTCTTATTGTGCAGTTTGCTCCACGCACCAAGTTGACAGTACAATGTTCTTCCGGATACGAACGCCAGTCTATCACATATCTGCCTTGTTCAGGATCAAAGCGGAATAGCTAGAGGAAGCTGATAAGCCGCCCCACTATGCAGCCATGCGCAGAATTCTGCCGCAATATGCTCCGCGCAAAAACTCATTTCAGTCTAGGAAGACTCTTTTGTAGAAATCTCCATGATTGGTTTGTATGTATTGTAAGTGAGTCGACTTTCATCAACAGCATAGGACAGATGGCCGAGCGGTCTAAGGCGCTAGCTTCAGGTGCTAGTAGAGAAATCTGCGTGGGTTCGAATCCCACTCTGTTCACCATTCTTTTTGAACTTATCAGGACTTTGACAGCTGTTGTGGTTGTTGAGGTGTCGTTGCTTTTGTAATTTTGTGAGTTTTGAAGTTGGCACGTGATGGAGCGTGCGGCTCCACGCGAGAGAGGCTCGTCGGCATTAGCTCGGCATCTGAAATGGCCCCGGGCCTGTGCGCAACCCACGAGGTTGCACAGGACAAGCAGCAGTTGCGTTCAAAGACAACCGCACCTTCTTTTTGAATGGCGAATGATGCGACGTCAGATCTGCCTGCCTCTCTCCTCAGTATGCAGCCACAATGAAACTAACCATGGGTGAGCAGAAGCCGCGCATCTCGATATGGGAAGGTGAACTTGGCCTGTCTTGGAACGCCTCATGCATTTGCGGCTGATCTGCCTCGAACCAAGCTGGAGTCCCGCACTTTGAAGAAGCGCTCACTGCTTTGTCTATTCATTCCATGACCTGACCTCAGCATATTGATACCTGTCGCTTGCGCTGGTTCCGCTTCTCGTGGCTCCTGTGTATTGCACACCTGCTACGTCTGTGGGACCGCTGTCGATGAGCAGAAGTGCAGCGCAGCGTGGATGAACACGTCAATGTCTCGAAAGATGACTTTCAAGCTACTCTGCGCTGTCGCAGGTCTCTCTTTGGGTGCCCTTACGTTCACTAAAGCTGCAGCGCACACGGAGCAGCCTTTGTCAGGTACAATTGGCCGAACGATTGCGCCGCTCGGTACTGAAATCAATACAGAGGCATATCCTCAAGTCTACGAGACGAGCAATCGCGACTTACCTCAAGCACACCTTGGCCCCTACGAACACGCAACCACTGCCTCCAGCCTCATCGCGCCCTCGATTTCACCTTTCACGACCAACACATTACAAGACTTGCACAATGGCCTGGAAACGATGCAGAGCTCGTACTTCTCAATATGGCTGGGAAAGTACACCACTGCAATTGATTGGACAGCTGCAGTCATGGCAACACATGTTTCAGCAACATTGGCCTCGCTTTCGCGCTCGCTCACGTACACGATGCCTGGGACGTTTGACAAATCCAAGAATCTGGACGTTGAAGCGCAAATGGTGGAAAACGAGATCAACAAGTATTTTGGCCAGATCGCAACATACTACTTTGGCGAGGACCACTTTGCCATAAGAATGCAAGCGTACGATGACATACTCTGGGTTGTGCTTGGCTGGCTCGAAAGCATACAATTCATCGAAGGTCATTCTGCCGAACACTATGCCTCTGGATCACACAGAGAGTCTGCTGTTCCTGAATGGCATGCACGCCAGTTTCTCCCGGCTTTTGCTCACCGTGCGCGGATCTTCTACGAGCTTGCGGAGAAGGGCTGGGATTGGCGTCTCTGTGGTGGAGGTATGACTTGGAATCCTCGCCTCCTCCCATACAAGAACGCCATCACGAATGAGCTTTTCATATCGGCAAGCATCGGCATGTATCTGCACTTCGCTGGCGACACGAACTGTTCGCCATTCCTCTCGCAGTACGACAAGATAAAGGACAAGAAGAAAAGGAAACCGAGCGACAAACTCCTCCATGCGCAGGAGTATGGCGAGCAGTGTGATAGCAGCATACAGAGCGAGAGCTCGTACGATCCAGTCTACCTGGCCAATGCCATCAATGGCTATGACTGGCTGAAGAACAGCGGCATGACAAACAAGCAGGGATTGTACGTTGACGGCTTTCACATTAGCGGCTACCGCACCAACCATAGCAAGACCGAATGCGATGAGCGGAATGAAATGGTATATACGTACAACCAAGGTGTCATCCTGTCTGGCCTAAGAGGATTATGGGAAGCAACGGGCAAACAAACTTACTTGGAAGATGGCCATGAGCTCATCCGCGCCGTCATCCGTGCCACTGGCTGGACGGATGGCCACGCTTTTATCGCCGCCTCCACCCAGCCCGAGAAACCGGAACAGATTCCTGAGTCGCGGCAGGATATCCTTACCAGCTGGGCTGGTCTCGGTGCTGAGGGTATTCTGGCTGAAGCATGCGATCCGTCGGGAACTTGCAATCAGGACGGCCAGACTTTCAAGGGCATCTTCTTCCACCACCTGACTTCTTTTTGCAAACCGCTGCCGACAATACCAGTTCATCCTGGAAGGACGTATGCAGCGAGTCCTGAGACGCGTGTTCTGCATGCTAGAAGCTGTAAAGAATATACGGAATGGGTCGTGCACAACGCAAAGGCTGCGCTGAGGACGAAGAATGAAGCAGGCCACTTCGGCAGCTGGTGGGGTGCGGACGTGCATGCTGCGAAGATGTTGAGAGTCAAGAGACTTGTGAATGCCACTGACTACCGAAACCGACCGGACGAGTACATGGCGCGGTTTGAAGAAGAGGTGTACACATCAGATGATGCAGGTGGCACGGAGGACGATGAAGAGCGTTTGGCAGGTCACGATACGACGGGCGACCATGATGGCACGGACTCCAACACTTCTCGCGATTTGAACGATCGTGGACGGGGGAGAACAATTGAGACGCAGGGTAGTGGCGTTGCGGTGCTAAGGGCGATGCTGGAATTTCAGAAGCTCAGTGAGAGCGATGCAGATGCGGGGTTCGTTCCGTGAGTTCTGCGCTGCGAGGCTGTGCCTGTACTCGCATTGTATCGTTACTTCAATCGCATCATTTACTTCACCACTTAACACACCTGCATGATCTGCGTTTGTGGGTTTCCTTTATTGACTATCTTCAGACATACATGGTACTTGCAGTCTGATGCTGCGAGGTTGAGCCCAAGGTTTATTGGAATAGGCTTCAGCGGTGAGGATAATGAGAGTAGGCTGAGTCTTGGGAGGTTGTTCTTAGTAGCGACAGGGCTCATCTGGGGCTTGTTGGGACTATTGGTCTGGTTGGTGTGGCTGGAAGGCTGGTTGAAGCTCTGACAAGGTTTGACAGAACGCTTCGAAACTCGTCAGCGTCACAGATTTCGTAAGGATGCTGCATCCCTTAGTTCATCTCCTTGTGGTCAGCAAGTGCTTGAGTGGTCATGTCAGGTACTGGAAATACAGTTGGGATGACAGCCGTACTTCCCGAGATGGACTACATCTCTTACGTCTATGTGTCATTATTTGAGTACGCCTGATATCACATTCGCAGTCGTGAGGTCTCTTGATCCGTGAGGCTTGCAGATTGCCATGGAGCTCCTGTGCTCATCGCAAGGTTGCCAGTGTCAATGACCCTCAACTCCCCAATGCTTTTGCTGCGCCCATACCTTGGATCACTCTCTGCATTACACCAAAGGAAGGTCATGACCTTAGATACGCAAGACCAGAGGAGCCGCACTCAATGGCATGCTCAGATTTAGACAGATCGATACATGCATGTATCTCTTGGGCAGATGCAGGAGCAATGTGTCAAGCATCAATAACGAGGTATTCAATTGACGAAATAGCACAATTGGCTAAGTTTGGAATATTGACATAGTAAGGACGTTTGGTCGTGAGTCGCTCTTACAGAGATGTGTATGTGAACGAACTGGCTCGGCACCTAGGACTGACTCTGACTGTTAACAGTCCAAGCAGTGCCGTTGCTTTTAACAGTCTCCTCGGTGTCCTCATCAGAGACGTGTACGGTGACGTTGAATCCTGTGACGACCGGGCTGGAGCTAGCGCCGTACAGGTTGTACACACCAGCGCTCAGGATCAAACTTCCGTTGTAGCTGTCGCTGGCAAGGCCAACCGGTACGGTGGCCTCAATGGTGATGTTCTCGAGTGTGTTGCTCTTGTTGGGGTCCAGGTACGAGCTCTGAACAAAAGAGCCAAGGGTCGCAGGGTAGCCGGGTGCAAGAGAGTAACCCCATGCTACAGAGATGTCGGCAACAGACTGGACGTAGTTCTCGGTGATGAAAGTAAGGTTGAAGGTGCTGTTCAGTACGAGAACGGAGGGACTCAGACAACGAGATTCTTGTCAAGGTCCGCGCTGTTGCTCTGAGTGCCACAGATTTCAAACACATCGACGCCATCTCTCGACCCCATTGTGGTGTTGGCTGCGACTACGCAGGTGTAGTGCACAAAGTGGGGAAAGGCGCAGCAAGGCTCTGGAAAGTCGGAGGCAGAGTTGCTGGCGCGGTGCACGGAGGCCCATACCGGGATCGAGGCTCGTTTACCGAGTATTTGAAAACAGATGCCGATCTTGCGTGGAAAGTCACAGAGACCATCGATGATGCTGCTGCTGCGATAACCTATGGCGTCTCCGCCGTCACAGCTGTACTGGCCTTGGAGGGGCGCCTGGGATTCCCTGAGGTTGAGATTCTGCTAGAGCAAGCTCCAGCGGATGTTAAAGAGAATGGCACCAATTTCATATATGCAGGCTCGACATCTGCAGGTCTTTCGGTCGTACAATTAGCCAGGGCCTACGGATGGAAGGTTGCTGCCACCGCTTCACCATATTCGTTCGACCTTGTCAAGAGCTATGGCGCTGACGCCGTCTACAACTATCGCGAAGACCATGTAGGTTCAGAGATTGCGAGGAACCATCCGGATATCAAACTTGCTGTCGATTGCTTCTGCGAAGGAAAGTCAACGAAGGTCTGCGATACGGTCATTGGACAGAAGGGTGGTCACGTTACAACTCTACTGCCCTCTACTAAGCCGGCCTTTCCAAATATCAAGCACGAACTCATCATGGCATACACCGTGTTTGGCCATGAGTTTCATTGGCTTCCCCCCGTGGGACCAAAGTTCCCAGCGGTGCCATCCGACCGCGACATGCTGGTACGGTTCTATGATGCTCTGCCACGGTTGACGAACGTGCTCAAACCTCTCCCTGTCACTGCAGAGGCTGGAGACATGGATGCGATTCTTTCTGGGTTGCAGAAGTTGCGAGACGGGAAAGTATCGGGTAGTAAGCTGGTAATCGAGCTCTAATATACTATGAAAATGCCCTCGGGACTAGACCTAATGATAAAGGTACAAGGGTTTATATTTCAATCACGCTACACCCATACTCCGTTCTCTCCTTCGTGTTAAACGAGCAGTGAACTCAAATATTATCGTGGGCCGCAAATCGGCATGTCTTGTATGGGTACTGCGATGATAGCTAGTCCAGCTGCATTGATACTAACCACTCTGATGCTTAACCATGCAAGAACGATGGTAGATAGTCCCTAGGAAACATCCAATCGAACGGATCAGTTCTGGAAAGCACTTACAATGAGTGTACGGTAACTGACACGATGTTCAGAACGCGAAGCGCAAAGCGAATTGGCGTCGCGGTTGTCGGGATTGCGACCAGGGAAGACGAGAAAATCTGCGTTTGGGAAATCATGTAAGTTGTAAACATTACATTGGTGCAAGTGACAAATACCAGCTTGCTACAAGACTTTCAGAAGCTGGATTTTTTTCACAATCAGCCACAAAGTCGTACGAGCTGTAGAGTCATTTTGACATGCAGCATTCACACGTGTTCTAACCAGGCACTCTTACAATGCTTCGCACAAAACTACTCTCAATCCTCGGGTATGTCACATCGTTCCCGCGCTCCAGTGCACAGACTCGCCTTGTTCAGCACGGCGACCTGTCCGGCGTCCCAGCACCCTCTCTCCGGCCCTGAACTCCAGCAATCTTTTCCCGGGAACCCACGCCATCTCCACGCGCACGCGCAGCATCAAGCTCCGGCGGAATCGGGATGCGCAGGTCTTGCAGTATGCGCGTGATATCCTGCTCGATTCGCCGATCCTCGGCAGCGCTGTACACAAACGGTTCTGGTCTCTCCGCCGGCCTGGGAACCAGCCCGACGGGCTCGACGCGCTCGAATACAGCGATGCCCCGCCAGTATTCGATGATGGCTTCTAGCTCGTCCCAGATTCGACCTTTGAGGTTGCGGCAGTACTTGCGTATCTGCTTCTGGAGAACTGCTCGGAGCAGGTCCCGGGGTGGGATGCTGTAGTCTGGATGGACGCGGAGATCGTCTGGCACGAGGCCCATCAGGCCGTAGATGTAGTCCAGCGGCTCCGTGCACTCTGAGCTCTGTGCGGTCTTCAGCACAGAGTCCCAGTTTTGCTTTGCACGCCGCGCTTCGTCCTGTTGTATGTACCGTTGTGCTGACCAGTATAAGAACCGGGCCCAGACGAGCCACGCGCGCGACTCCAGTTCGAGCACGCGGCCTTGGTCGATTCCGCGACAGAGGCGTCGAATGTTCTTGTACAATTGTTGCACGGCGAAACTCGCATCTTCCAAGTCCCACAGCTCGTCCAGCAGGATGAAACGGACTTGCGAAGCCAGGGAAATCTCTTGGATGATCCAGAGTCTGTTCCAGTATGAAGAAGCATCTATCTTGAAAAGAATTGATGGAGTAATCATGCTTAACAGACGTATAGCAGACGGCGAGGGATAGTGCAATCCACCTTGTGGTGCACTTGCCTTTTCTTCATGGCGGATGCGATTAAGCTCTTCTGCACTGAACAAAGGTTGCGCACACTCAACGGGCTCATCGTATGTCGTCTTGTATGCCGTCGGCCCTGGCCAGACCAGAGTAATTCGTGCAACAGGATAGAGGTCTACCATTTGACTGACTTGAAGACATTTCTCATCATGGTCGCTTTGGTTGATACAGATCTGATCGATCCAGATCCACTCTTGGCCCCAATTGTCGGTTGTAGCTAAAGCTGTTTGGAGAAAGTCGTAAAGGTTCTGCCTTATGCTAATGGTGTGGGCGCTTGTCTCTGTGTGAACCAGGATCGTGTGTAAGGGATTTTCTGCTCCCCAGGCATAGGAGAGAGCGTTGAACCGCAGGTTCTCGTCATTGAGGTTTGCATGTCGAGTCGTAATTGACACTAATGACCCGGGTGTTTTGTGTTGCTTCTCAGATCGGACAAGACGAAGGAGGCGAATCTCGCCTTTCCGGGTGTCCAAAGGCCGATAACGATACGGCGCCAGAGATGCGTTACTTGCGCCGTCCATGGTCCTCAAGAGGAATTTGTTCGATTCCGAGGAGAACGCTATTCGCCTATTGCTGATGTCTTGCAAGTGGGTGGTTACAATCATACATATGATATCATGGAATGAAGCGACGAAGATGCGTCACTGATGTGGTGTGTGGTAGTCAGGCTGCCGCCATCGAAGTGTGCTTGAGAAGGCTGCTGCGCCGCAAGGCTACGCCTACCCCGCCGGTCACCAGCAGCAAGCCTTGTCAGCTGCCTACATGATACCCAACCTCCCAAACCCCTCCACAACCGCCCCATCCACGCGACTCAACCACTCCTCGCGAAACCTCGCCTCCCCTCCACCCTTCTGCACAGCCATCTGCACATGCTCCCTCACGAACTGCACGAGGTTGATCTGGTGCACGAGATCCGAGTACAACAACTCCCTCTTGCGGATATCCTCCGGGGCCTCGGGGTCGGTGGGGTGGTAGGGTTCGGGGGGCCAGAAGAGGGAGCTTTGTTATTGTTAGTACACTCTTTTTGAAGGAAAAAGGCAAAGGACATACTCCACACTCCGATCATCCATGCCATCCAGCAACTCCCCCAACACATCAGTCCACAGCGCCATATAACTCTGCAGCCTGCCCAGCGCCCACGGCTCCCCCGTCTCAAGGAACCGCGTCAGCACAAGCACCATGAGTTTCTTCCCGGGCGCATCCCCGATGTTGTCCACGTGCGCGAACCACTCCTCCAGCAACCAGTCGAGCTGCGCTTCCAACCCGTCGGGGCTGGCGCCCGCCAGCGCATCGAGCAGGACCTGCGGGCTCGCGAGCCCGATGCGGGCCAGCACTGTGAAGTAGTCTGTTTCGACGACGCCGTCGACGGCGCGGCTGGGGAGTTCGCGGTAGGGGCCGTGGGAGTGGTGGTGTGTCCATGCGGCGTGGAGGCCGTCGAGGACTTTGGCGAAGAAGCCTGTGGAGACGAGGTCGTGGGTGAGGACGCGGACTGCGGGGGCGCTGCCGACGCTGTCGGCGCCGCGGATGACGCATTGGACGAGGTGGGTTAGGATGCCGTTTGCTTCGGGGCGCAGGGTGCCGAGGAGGTCTGCGAGGGCGGCGAGGAGCGGGGTGCGGAAGGAGTCTGCTAGGACGGCGGCGGGGGCGAGGAGGAGGTATGCTTCTGTGATTTCGATGGCTTTGCGGAGGGTTTCGTTGTCCATGGAGTAGAGGGGGAGGAGGTAGGGGAGGAGGTTGAGGAGTTCTTGGGGGGTGGGTTCGGGTGCTGAGGGTGTCTGGGCGACGATGCTGGCCCAGAGGTCGAGGGCGTCTTCAAGGAGGTAGACTTGTGTTTCTGAGTCGGGCTCGATGGCGCTTTGGATGATGGGCAGGAAGGAGACGTGGAAGGTGCGCGATTCGGCTTTCATGGCGTTTGTGAGGCGCGCGAGGAGAGTCAGGATGGCTTGTTTCATGAGGTGCTCTTCGCCGGACTGCGACCAGAGGGGTGGGAGGAGAGAGACGATGCTGTTGGCGTAGGGTGTGATCTATCATATTAGTGAGGAAAATAAAGTCAGGGCCCGACTTACGTGGTGTTCTAGTCGCTCAACGACGCTGCTGATGGTGTTGAGGAGCGCCATCTTGGTGTCTGGCAGATCGACCTCCTGCACAAGCGCCATCAACCTCTCCAACGTCGTCGGTGCGTACGGCAGGAAGTTGTCGGCGTGGAACTCCCACTCGTCGGCAATGTCCTTGAATCGCCGACCGGCAGTGACTCTGACAACCTGGTCGTTCAGCGGATCGCTTGTGTCTAAAAGATGCTGGAAGATCTGGTACACGATGGGCTTCTTGTCCTGTGCAATCTTGATAGCAATCCACTGCGAAATGACAATGGCAATCCGACGGCGGATGATGTTGAAGCCCGGCTTCTGCTTGCCCGCCTCGGGCACGAGCGTCTTCTCGAGAAAGGCGTCAAAGTCGAGCTGGTCATGCAGGATATCAGCAGCGAGGCCAATCGCCGTGTAGACGGAGTCCTTGAAGAGGATATCCTCATTATCCGGCGCTGTCATGGTTAGTCCGGGCAGCACAGGATTGCAAGAGACTCACTGGCAACCGAGTAGAAGACTTGGAGCAGCGGCTGGACGATCAAATCTTTGAAATTCTTGGCGAGATCTAGAAACAGCTTCTCGGCGCAGGGGCGGATGGCAAACTCCCAGTCTTCCGCGCCCTCTTCCATCTTCTCCCACTCGTCGGGCTCCTCTTCCCACATGCGCAGATCGCTCGGCCGGAAGACGAAGAAGCGGGTGACCAGTGTCGACATCATCTCGCGCACCAGGTCATCCGTGAGCAGCTCTTGCTTGACCGCTTGCACGGCCCGTGTGCGCTCGTCTTTTTCTTGTTGTTGCTTGTACTTGAAGGTCTGCGTGGGATAGAAGACCATCTTCACGCACGCGCGTATCAGCAGCAGGCCCTTCAGGCCGAGCCGCTCATTGATAGGCGCATCATTGTCTTCGGCATCGCCGTCTGTGCCGATTTTCGCAGCCTCCAAGGACTTGGAGCCCCAGACGTCGCCAAGTCGTGCAATCAAGCCCCAGTAGTCGCGCACGAGCGGTATGGAATTGGGAAGCAGCACAAAGCTGGCAGGGTGCGTGAGGGCCATGTTCAGGTGCAGTTTGGAGAGCTGCATGAGGTGCTTCTCGATCAGCTTCTGCACGCTCTCACCGAGCGGCGAGTTCTCCGCAGAGACGTACTGGAAGAATTCGCCAAAGTGTGTCCGCGTCAGTGTCCAAAACTCCTGCACGTCCTTTTCCCTACCTGGGAACTCGTAGCCTGCAATGAGCAGCCGGCGAACGATCTTGATGGCAAGCAGGCTGTGCTCGATGCTCTCCATTGCGCCGCCCTCGTCTTCTCCGCCGTCGCGGAAGAAAGCCTGCCATGTCTGGACCTTGTTTACGTAGATTGTGCCGAGGACGTTGAAGATCTCGGGCGCCACGGTGTGCAGGCTCTGGCGTGTGCGCGGCAAGCGGCCGGTGGAGAGCTCCTTGACGATGTAGAGCAGCACGAGCAGAGCGCGGGGCAGCTGCAGGCGGTAGGCGTTTGGGTCGGTCGCGGCGCGGAGGATCTGGAGCAGCTGCTGGAACAGCTCTGGCCTGCCACTGTTAGCGGTGCGTGGGAGGAGCGTGTGAGTGTGCGCACCAGTCGGTTGGGAACTCGAATCTGACAATCTTTGCCACAACGAGCGCGTTCTGGAGCGCCAGTCGCTGGTCGGCCTCGTTGACGGCGCTCTCCAGCAGACGTGCCCGAATGGCGGCCTTGTCGTCCTTGGTGACGGCATTGGTCGCCGTCTTGCGCCAGTACTTGTCGATGCCGTTCTTGAGCTGGATGACGGCGAGGTAGCGGGCCTCGAGCGGGAGCGACTTGTCGAGGAAGACGGTCTGCAGCAGTGGATAGTAGCCCCGCGCCTTTTCCCATGCCTGGAGTTGTTTGGTGCCCGTCTGGACCTGCTGCAAGTCTGACGACGAGGCCGAGCGCAGCACATGGTACAGGATGCCCTCGGTGAGCGGATTGGCCTCTCCCGGCACCTCTATGCCGAATTCGACGTTCATGGCAGCGCGCGGTAGTTGTGGAAAGGTGTAAACAAGTTGTGAAGCTACAACGCGGTCGAATGGTAGATTGAAGGCACAGCAAGGTGTGAAAGCAGTATTCACTCGTGGGTGTCGTGTCCGAGGAGCCTGCTCACCCAGGCCGAGAGCAGTCTCTGAGAGTGTTTGTTGGTGGTCAAGCAAGCACTGTTGCAGCTCCACGCGCAACCCCGCGACATCCGACCCTGGCCGCGACGACGGCAGGTATACGCGGAGCCTCGCGCGCACCTGCCTCGCCCACCAAACGCCGACCAGCCTCGGCACCAGCATCGCGCGCATCGCATCGCATCGCATGCATCAGCCCATCACCCTACACACGACGCCTACACGGCACGTCCAGCACATACGCCGCCCGCCCGCTCGACCGCGCCCAGTGCATACGCTGTCCCTCACTCCATCGCACCGAGCAATGACACAGTAACCTCACCCGCCCCCCATGCCCGCCGCCGACTTCGCCGCCGCCCAGGAACGCATCGCCCTGCGCCGCGCCCAACGCGCTGCCGCCGCCCGCAGCCATGCCACCCAGCCGGCGCGCGCCCTCACCCTCCCCTCCCCCTTCTCGCGCCTCAGCACCGCCGGGCTCGGCGTGTGGGACGCCGTCAAAGGGCGCAGCGGCACCCGGCCCGAGTTCCGCGTCGGCCAGGTCGACGCCGAGCTGCTCGACGACGAGCTGCTGTCGCTGCTCCAGGCGCAGGTCGCCGACGCCCTCAAGCACTTTGGCACCCACGTCGCCGACACGTACAGCGCCGAGATGCTGCTCGCCCTGCGCGCCGCCCTGTGGAAGCTGAGCATCTGGGACAACAACGCGAGCTACGGCGCTCATCTGCAGGGCCTGCGGTACACGGATGCGCGCGCGCGCGGGTTGGACCGGCCGCCGCCCAAGCCGTGGCAGAAGATGGCGTACGGCGCCGTCACGATCGGCGGCCGGTACTGCTGGAGCAAGTGGGAGGCGTATCTGGTGTCTGCGTCGGACGACTTCGCAGCCCCGTCTCGCGCGCGGGTCCAAGTCCTCTCGCGGCTGACCAAACAGCTCTCGCACCTGCACGACATCGCATCGCTCGCCTCGTTCCTCGTCTTCCTCGTCAACGGGCGCTACCGCACCCTCGCCGACCGCCTCCTCCGTCTGCGCCTCACACCCTCCTCGCACAGCACCAGCCGCGAGGTCTCGTTCGAGTACCTCAACCGCCAACTCGTCTGGCACGCCTTCACCGAATTCCTCCTCTTCCTCCTCCCGCTCGTCGGCATCGCGCGCTGGCGCCGCATCCTCTCGCGCTCCCTGCGCCGCCTCTCCTCCGCCTTGTACGCCCTCCTCGGCCGCACCCCCGCAGACGACCCCGCCGCAGAGCACACCGGCGAGCTCGCGTTCCTCCCCGAGCGCACTTGCGCCATCTGCTACCGCGACCAGAACCCCGCCGCGGCCTCCGAGGCCGACGTGCTCACCGCGTCCACGGGCGTCGTCGGCTCCGCGGCAACGGACGTTACGAATCCGTACGCGGCGGACTGCGGGTGCGTGTTCTGCTTCAAGTGCATTGCGCTGCGCATCGCGAATGAAGAGGGCGAGGGGTGGGTGTGTCTGAGGTGCGGGGAGACGGTCAAGACGTGTCGGCCGTGGGAGGGCGATGTGCTGGCGCCGACGGGAGGAGGGCTGACGGGTGGTCCGACGGGAGGTCAGACGCAGCACCAAGTGCGAGAAGCGAAGAGCGTGCTCTTCGCCCCAGACTCAGACTCAGACACAGACACAACCACACGCGACACCCTGCAGCACGTTGACCCCATGCCCGACCACGACGAAGCTGTGGGTGTTACCGCCGACGCGCTGCTCGAGAAAACGCGCAGTCTTGATTTCGGCGCGGGTCTGGCGTTTGCGGAGCGCGATGAGTGGGCGCGGGAGGGTGGGCCGAGTAGTGACGACGAGGATGAGCAGAGCGAGGAGTACGATGAAGACGAGGAGGTCGAGGGCGAGGAGTTGGGGTTTGAGGATGACGATGAGGATGGGGAGTAGAAAGGCTGTGTGTTATATACCATTACGATTTCAAAAGAGAAGGTTGTTCATGTCCATGTCCACGAGGGTTTCATTCGTTCGCTTCAACCACCCTTCTCACCGTCCCATTCATCCTTGGCTCTTCCTCTAGTCTTCCTACAAAGTATACCTAACCCAGTCACCACTCCACGGCGGTGTCTCTCCCCCTCATCGCTACGCCCTCCCGAACCCAGCAAACCGCGGCAACCACGCCATCTTCTCCTCAGGACTGACATGCTCATCGAAAAACACCAGCCTGATATTCGCGCTCTTCTTCTTCTTGTCCTCTTTCTTCTCCGCCGCCGCCGCTTCACCCGCTTCGTCCACCGAAGCCTGTGTCGCGGCGGGGTCGGCGCCGTTGTGGGGAGGCAAGCTGGAGCTGGGGCGCGGGGGCAGGGCGCCGGGGTGGCTGGGGATGCTGGTTGGGCGGGGGGGTATGGCGCCGTTTGTGGGGGGAGGGAAGGCGGGCGCGGCGTAGGGTGCTGGTGCGGGAGGTGTCTGGGGGAATTAGCTCAGCCTTCACACGTATTCCACATGCAGCGTACCGGATTCGCCACCTCGACCGGCGCAGGCAGGATGCCGTTCTGGCGGTCATGCCTAAACCTGTCCGCGCGCCGCTCAATCTCATCCAGCGCCTCGCTGACCTTCCTGCGCGTGTGCGGCCCCGCCTGCCCGTTGGCATACTCGCCGCGCACCGGGTTGCCCGTGACGCGCGCGCGCTCGGCCTCCTCGGCGAAGTGCTTCTGCGTGACCTGCTGGTTGTGGCTGTCGAGGATCTCGGCGGGGACGCCCTCCATGCCGAAGATCTCAATGTCAAGCCCCTGCCGCCCGGGGATGGCGTTCTCGACGTGGGTGAGGTTTTCCTTGTGCACCTGGTTCATGTGCACCGAGAGACCTGCGCGTGTTAGTGATCAAGGCTGCCGCGCAGTAGAGTCGCGGTACCTCCGGCTGTGTTTAACCGCCTCCCGCAGCGGTCGCACTTGAAGTGCTTCGCCTTCTGGTGTGAAATGAGAATCTTCAGGTCGTCAAAGTCGCGCTCGCAGTAGTAGCACCATGGCCGCTCCAGCTTCTGGTTGAGGTCCGGGTATCTCTTGCGCTTCTTCGTCATCGCGGCGGTCGAGTCGAGTCGGGTCGGGTCGGGTCGTCAGCCGGCGTCAGCAGCGCGCAGTGTCGTGAGAGCGCGGGAATGGGCAGCGTCACGAGAGCTCAGCACTGGCGACGATGTTGCGGCAGCTCGCCAATCCCCGAAGCTGGCGGACGCTAGCGCGGCGCCGTCTTGGCGACCTACGTGAATTTCTTCCACCGCGCGCCGCCCTTCACACCCTCTCTTCCACGCTGCACTCGCGTCGCCCTCTTCGTGCAGAGGGACACGCCAATGCCGCCCTGTAGGACGCAACCCACGCGCCAGCCACTTGGTCTTCGGACACCCCAACGAGTCCCTCGGGAGCATCCCGCACGCTCGCGTCTTGCCTGCGTGCGGTGCATGCGGCTGTACTCCGGTTCGTGCCTGTTGGCTCAGCATGCACTTGTGCCTGCTGCGCTGATGGTTTGTTGCAAGAGCAAATCAAGGTCCTTCATAGTTCACGCTTCTTCACTCTTCAGGAGACTTCCACGAAGAGTGTGACTCCTTGGCTACCTACATACTTTTTCTTTGATCAAATGTCACTCTAAGGCGGTGAATGGCTGCAGAGCTGAGTAGGTCGAAATCGAGGTTGTTAGTGCCCACCATGCCCGAAACCCTACTGAACGGACCGGGTGGTTTCAGTAAGCGGCCCTTCGCCTAGTGGTTGACGGTGATGTCAAGGCTGCACTTTACGACTTGCGTTTCTTAGCAATTATAGTGTTATGTTTTGCTACACAGTGATGGCGTGGCGGATATATGGCAACCCAAAGTCTGTGTACGCACGATTAGGGCTCATGGTGAAGCGTACGTGAGCCCCCGATGCCACGGGTGGAAGATACTGGCACCCTGTTGTGTGGCCAAGCAACGCTGTAAACGCCATCGACTAAAGAGTATGAGACTCAGGTAGCTGCGCTCTGCACTCGAACACGCGGGTGATGTGGGAGGTTATTAGCCCCTACTTGTAACGCTTCTTTTGACTATAAAGCCAGTTTGAGAGCAAGATAGTGCGATCGACTTCCCCTTAACTATAATGGACTTGACGGCATGGCTTTGATTTCAAACTCATGTTCACTGACGCTGTGTCAACCCTCTTAAGCGAATTTAACGTGTATATCAACCTTCCGATCTTGGCTTCAGTGAGCTGCCACACTGGCTGTCATTGCAGACGCAAAGGGGCCGAGGCCACTCCAAGAAGGCATAGCCTTGAGAACCAGACGTTTGGTCTCAATCACGTGCCCCTTATTTCCAGGTATCTTGTTTGGAATGTATCAGATCTGAGCGGAAATCAGGGGTAAACAAGGTCGCCGAGAATAGTATCTTGTGGCTTCGTTGTCATCCAATCTGTCGCCAAGAATGAAACGCACTTGTCACACGTAAGACGATGGGCAAGGGATTTACAGTTTTCATGAAGGGCCAAATCAATACATGTATAGCGGGTATGATCTGACCATCACCCCTTCAACAATCTAACAAGATGGCTCCAGGCAGGGTACGCACCTGTTCATACTTCTTGTCGGTGATCCAAATTGTTCTCTTCATTCATCTTGTTTCCCTCCCGTACACTCTGGGCGTGGTAGCGGAGTCAGTGACCGCACCAACACTAGCGAGAAGAGAAGATGATCTCGCAGATTTTGGGCAGACGGTACCTGTCTTGGGCCAGGTAAGCAGTATTTCGTGTAGTTTACCGTCCTTCATTCCGTAGCTAGACCATCAATTCTACCTGGAGGAGCTGACCAGAACGAAGATGAGACGCACAGATCAAGACTTTAAAGACGGCTTAGCCCTGGACTTGTTCTCACCGCGAAATCGCACCCTGGTAGTGCAGAAGAATGCTACCCCACTGCCAGGCAAATTCGTCACTGGTAGTACTGGAGAACCTTTTATCGCTCTATCCAATTATTCTTGGATCATAAAGGTCAATGACAGTGCACACGATTTGATTGCCAAGATCGAACTGCCATACGACCCTGCGGAAGTGCAGCGCAGAGGTTGTAAGGTGGCCAACACATACGTTGGTTCACTGTCCAAGGATGGCAAGAGTTGGATCGTCGACGAGAGTAGGCGAAATGTTCACATGTAAGATCTGAGTCCATGCGAGGGCTTGATCGGCCGTACGCTGATCGCGAACGTTTGACCAGGACCGAGAATAAAACCCGCGTCATCAAGATGACGTCCCTGGACGGCGAATATATCCTCCTTGGCCGCCAGACCGTCGATACGGCAAATATTTTCGTACAGTACGGGTTTGGCGCTACACGCACCGTAAACCTCACCGCAGGAACGGGCATTCAACAGGCAGAGTTCGTGGATGGACTCCGACTTACTGCCGAGACAGAGACAGAAGTGCGGATTAATGCTGATTTGCGCTTCGGCATCGACTCAAAAGCTGTTCCTCAAAAATCACGATCGCTTTGTGGGTTGCTCTTGCCGTCTGAATCCATGGTGTTGGAAGCTAATAAGATTAATTAGACTCGTTCGCGTGGGCCATCAACAGCAGTCTGCCAAATCAGCAAATGAAAAACGCTTCTTTGCGCTTACCCGGTATTTTACCCCCTCTCTAGTCTCACGTACACTTTTCTCTTATCACTTCTTGGTCTCAGTGGGCTGACAATGGCGCTCTTCATAACGACAGTCAATACCGCTAGTCTTCCGTCTCGCAACAGCAGCTCCGCCATCAACTCTTCCAAGCTCATCATCGCAAAGCGTAACCTCAACGCTTCACGTATAGCAACATTTGAACCTCTGCGTCAGGCTCAGCATCGCGTAAGTTGTAGGCCTGACTGCTATATAGAGATTTCGAACTTGCAACGGCTAGACGGGGAGTATGTGATCCTGGTAGCTGATGGAGTCAAGGGAAGCATCACTGAAAACAGGGATAATCCTCAGGAACCATCCCTGAGCTCAGCAGCTTCAAGCAATTATGAGATCTTCTTCAGGGAGACCAGCTGGGCGTGGGTGCTCCTGAATTTATGTATATACACTACCCTTTGGGGATAACGCTTAGGTCATACTTACAAAATACACATATAAAGATACAACTATGTACCTAGTGTCTCGCTCGATAATGCAGTGTATGGCCACAGATGCAAAGGTCACTGTGCAGATCAGAGAGTAGTGCGGCCGCGGCATACTGTTGCAGTGCACCACCAAGGATCGTCCTGTAGAGGGCGAGAGGAGCCACACTATAGCAGAGACTGCTGCCAAGAAAATACCGTTGAACAAATACCGGTACCCTGCGAAAGCGCGGCAATCCAATCGTTTGCTCTATTCCGCAAGTGTGTGGCTGGCGTGCTATTTAGTACAACATTTGCGATGGAAACTTTCGAGTCTGCAAAGTCCCCGACAGTGCATATGGGATCGTCCTGTTGAGTGGTCCGCAGCAAGCATACAAGAGAAGCTGACGAACATTCTTGTCGTCGCCTGTTTCATATCAAGAGCGCTGGGCAACGCAAGGTCTCACCGACCAGCACGCGACGCCCGAGTGTCAGGGTC
Organism: Didymella arachidicola; assembly: GCA_016630955.3. Classification (NCBI taxonomy): domain Eukaryota; kingdom Fungi; phylum Ascomycota; class Dothideomycetes; order Pleosporales; family Didymellaceae; genus Didymella; species Didymella arachidicola. The sequence goes on from CM049992.1 coordinate 2,049,195, forward strand.
GAAACCCCACTGCGCGGGGTGACGTGAGACCGCAGTAGCGCACATGCCCCAAACGCAAAGATCCTTTTGTTCCGTTTAAGGAAGTTGAAAGCGCCAAGGCGATGAGAGTAGCGACGGGAACCAATCAGATAGACACGGGAGGTAAGCCGCGCGGCCCATATCTTGTGCTGATCAAAATAACGCGAACGACAGGCCAAGACGCTGGCTGCTTCCAAGTGTGCTAAGCCGGACTAAGCTTTGACTCCTATGCTTAGCTTGACATCACATCCGACTAGTCCGTTTTCTAGGTATTCGGAATTTCTAGATAGCTCGTCCTAGTCACCTGCAAGATGCGAGCCTGTTCAGATGAGTTTGTTTTGCGCTTCTTAACTTTCGGAGGCTCCAAATCTTGAAAAAAATGTCGACTTCAAGTTACTTATTTTCAAGGCAAGCACATGGAACAAAGGTTGAAAAAAGGTTCACACCGCCACCGACTTGAGAGCCCGGCTTCTAGCCCCTTGTTTCCCTTGACGGTCTCAGTGGCGGGTCTAGAAATGGATTTTTGGGCTCCCGCATTTCAGACTTGACCTTGAGTCTTGCGTTAGTACGGAGGACATGTGACAAGAATTGCTACAGCTTACCGAATCTTGTGGCATACTCGACTTCTTCGACCTCCTCCGCCATACAACAATCCCAATGATAAGTAGCAGTGCCGCTGCAGCTGAGTAATGTTAGTGACTTATCAAGATGTGCCGACTGCTGTACCACGAGACGTAACTTACAGATCTCACCTAAAACCGCGAGGCCGATTCGGGCTGTTTTAGACAATGCTGGATTGCGCTCAAGCTTCGAGCTGCTGACTTGTTCTGTTTGTGCGCTTCCCGCTCCGGCTGTTGTTATTGAGGGTATAGATGTTGTCTTCGCAGAAGCGTCCGAGATTGTTATTCGAATTATCAGTGGCGACGCGGAAAAGAAGATGGTCTTTGTAGGTGACGGTGTCTTGTCTTTTTCATCCTCATATCGGCGCGTGGTGGTAGTGATGGTGACGAAAACTGTCTGCTGAGCGCTCTCAGTCCTATTTACACCAGTTACCGTTACCGAGCGTCCGGGTGAGCTAGCTCGAGTTGTAGCGACTCCCACCGATGAAGTTATTCTCCCAGGTGATTGACTTCTGGCTCTCCCAGGTGATTGACTTCTGGTTCTAGAAGCTCCGTTCGTCGGTTTGCTGAATGTGCTTTCTTCATTGTCTGAAGACCCATATGGCGGAAGGTATTGGAGCGCGGCTGGCCGTTGCCTACGTTGGAGAGTCCGAGACATTTTGCTGAAGCGGCTTAAGATCTGGACAGATGCTGCGTGAGAATTTTGCTCCCTGATAGCAATCAAAGGAACTGAATAATGCGTGGCAGAGATAGTCGTAGTTGGGTGGTTCTTCCTCCGGTCACTGAAATTCGCCTTCAGGCGGAACGCGTACAAAGAATGAAGACCAGTTCGGCTTGGGCCACATTCCTATCCATACAAAGATAGAGTTCTAGCAAGGCGATTCGTATCCCTGTACCCAAGCTGCAGATCAGCAACTCGCCTTACGAGTTTCCAGGGGACGTCAGTAACACATCAGTTGTTTCACGCCTGCAACCTCCCCTACATCATATCCGCACGCATGATGCCTGTGTCTAACTTTGAACACGCTGCTATTAGCAAAGCGTCGTTGTGATTGCGATCGTAGCGTTGGTTTCCGTTATATATCACGGTCCCGAGAATAGTGGTTAAGGCTTTGCTCCAACCAGGGGCTAAACATTCAAAACGCTAGCCGCCAGCTTTTTACCATTTCTACAGTGCAATTACTGCAGCCATTGTCCCACAATTCATAACCCGATCCTTTTCCTCGTTGCTCTGGTGAGCTTAGCCTCGATATCCCCGAACCCTTTGTTGAGACGCACACGCACAGATGAACGATCGACGACCCACGGACCTACCGCCCCCCTCACGTCGATTTACAACTCTCGAAGGATGGAACAGGGTTGGAGAAGGAGTTTTTGTCTTTGGGCAAAGAACTTTGATTTACAATTTTGCGGGTCAATTCGATCTCGAGCGGGCCAGCCAAGGTGATAGTTTCATGGCACCGAGCAACCAGAATGCATGGGACAGGGGTGGGGATAAAGCCTCCCAGATCGAGCATGCATCGAAAGAGAACCAGGAAAATAATGGAAAAGGAATTCCAGCATTGCCAAAGAAGCCATATCACGTCTACACGTCAGGTCAGAAGTGGATAGTCGTGACTCTGATTAGCGCAGCGGGATTATTCTCCGGTCTGAGCTCGAACATATACTTCCCGTCCTTGGATGCAATCGCAAAGGTTGAGCATCCTGTTTGCTAGACAACGTCTTATGAACATTCGCTGATGGATACCAGGACTTACACGTTAGAGCTCAAGATGTCAACCTTACGATCACCTCATATCTCATTGTCCAAGGAATATCTCCACTACTATGGGGCTCACTTTCTGATACTATCGGTCGCCGACCTATCTACCTATACTCTTTCCTGGTGTACATTGTAGCCAATGCCGTCCTCAGCTTTTCTCCGAATTTCGCAGTGCTGCTACTCTTTCGAGCTTTCCAAGCCGCAGGATCCGCCTCAACAGTCAGCATTGGAAATGGCGTCATCCAGGATATATCTCCGTCCTCCGAAAGAGGCAGCTTCATCAGTTTCTACCAAGCGATTCGAAACTTCAGCATAGCCGGTGGCCCTGTCATCGGCGGTGTTCTCACAAAATTCCTCGGATTTCGGTCGATATTCATCTTCCTGCTCATTCTCTCCATCGTCACCATCCTGGCTATCCTCATGTTCCTCCCCGAGACACTGCGCAGCATAGCAGGAGACGGATCGCTCCGGCTCACGGGCATTCATCAGCCCCTCGTCCGCAGATTAAAGAGCACACCTGACAGCCTCGAGAATAGCCAGACGCCGCAGGTGCGTCCCCCTATCGTGCTCATGACGTTTATCGAGCCTCTCCGGCTACTGAAACAGAGGAGTATCGTGCTGAACTTGATCTTCGGAAGCGTCGTGTACGCTTCTTGGAGCATGGTGACGAGTTCGACCACGGTGTTATTTCAGCGCTTGTTTCTTCTGAATGAGCTACAGCTGGGGCTTGTATTCATTCCCAACGGTAAGTAATACCGTGTTTCTAATGTTCGAGTAGAATATGTCCATGTGTTTTCTTGCTTGCATCGTTTACTGCTGCGCAGAAGCAACGTTACTGATTTAATGCACAGGTCTGGGAACCATCTTTGGAAGCGTGATAATAGGCATTCTTATGGATCGCTCCTTCAAGCAGGCCGAAGCCGATTATCATGGTCAGCACGATTCTTCGAGCTTTGTTGGAAACTCGCCCCCCGCGGGATTTCCGATAGAAAGAGCTAGGCTCAAGCACCTACTTTGGATCACGCCGCTGTTCGTTGTGAGCATGGCTGCATACGGCCTTTCACTCAACAGCACGGCCTTGGTAGAGCGATCCGGTTGGATCGCGGTCCCGCTGATTCTTCAATTCTTCATTGCAGCAACGAGTAACGCATCGTTTGCAATTAACCAAACACTTGTCTCGGATCTTTGCCCTGGTAAGGGCGCCAGTAGCACTGCAATTAACAATCTCTTCCGATGCTCCTTGGGTGCCGCAGGGGTAGCATTGATTGACACGATAATTAGTGCAATGGGTGTAGGGCCAGCGTTTGTCAGTTTAGGGCTTGTAACCATTATTGCATCGCCCCTATGGGTTTTGCAATGCTACTAGGCAACCCTGAACGAGCCAATACAACGTCTAGCCCTTCATTAAGTCTTGAGCAAAAGTGGCTGTGCTATCCGTAGAGGCCGACTCCTCTACAATCAGGTTGCATTCATCACACTGCGAATACGTCTAAGATATAAGCCTTCTAGTAAGTTTCGGGTTGTATTGCTCCCTCACATAAAGTCAAGAGTGAACTGCTCTGCAATTTATACAGCAAAATTGCGTTACGCAGGCCGCAACGTCAGTTTGAAGCCACCGGCCACATCCTGACTCACCTTCCTATAACACCAGTGTTCTCCAATGCAATATTGTTCTGCGTCCCCTCTACTAGCACAATGTTGTCGCCAGATTATCAATGCTGGCCCCAACACCAGGGCAACCCTGCCCAGGTTCAAGCTCGCATCTTTTGGACGATCCGCAAAGCTAGAGACTCCGCTCCCACAAACCGTCCCAGATTTTGGAACGTTAGTAGAGGCACCGGTACAGGCCACCCTGGTGGCGGCTGCCTGCAAGCTGTCCGCTTTCCATGAACCTCTACTTTGACCAGAAGAGGCGATACGCGAGGTTTGTTCTACAACATCCTGCTCTCGCAACAACATGGCACTTGCGAATAGCGCGCGGAAAGCTGGCGACAAGTAACTACATGTAGCTGTACTTTTGTCATTTCTGGTGGGTCACTCAGATCTGGCGGAGGCCTTGGAGTCCTATTCTAATTCCTACTCTTGCAGTGTGCTATGAAACCAGAGTCATCTCTTTCAGTAGAAACGCTGCAGGAGACAAAATTAAACAACGATTGTCTTAAGATTTGTGCCATTGTCGGGCAATGGCACTGCAAGATGTTTAGGTCTGTCTCAACGGCGTTCAGACAAGCATATACTACTGTATTTCGTCAATGCTAGCCCTGAAGCATACTATGTGAGATGCTCCCTCAGGTGAGAGAGCTGGTAAGGAATAGCAGCTCCATAGCATTCAAGACTATTGCAGTGCCACTAAATGGCCAAAGGATCTAAAATGTCCGGAACCTCCGATGACTTGCACATCAGATCAGGCTATCACCAACTTTTTGAATGATCACACTAGCTCCATTCCGGAGTAACCAGCAGTTTTGACGGGATCAGGGTATGTGCTTCGACGATAACGCCTCCGCATTATCCATAGTCAAAGTTAGCAAGCTTGCCATTCAGAGACATGCTCGTGGTACGGTCCTCAATAAGGTAGTTGATCTATTCCTCTTATCACGAGTTTGTGGAAGCTTGTCTGGTTTTGGATCAGACGTCAAACGTACAAGTGCGTAATCACAACATGCGTCTTATCTCGTTTACTTCTGCTAAATGGTAACCAAATGCATTATATGTTCATCTGTGTTCCAAAAGAGACTTTGCACTTTTCTCGTTTCTCTTTTCTTCCATCCTTTTACCTGCTCGATCTTTCCTAATCTCCTACTCAGCACGTTTCCACAGTTATGGAGTTCGGTACCGTCAACACTAATTTCAGTTATGTGTTTCACCGCCTACGCTGGTCAGTCTTCGAGAACGTGTCAAAGATTCGTGTTGTGGAAGATCTAGACAGCCTGCAAGCAGAGCCGTTTCCCTTCCTAAATCACCAAATTGCAAGAGAACCGGTAACTGAGATTCCGCTTCGAGAGATACCTTTTAACATCGATACCCTGATAATATAGGAGACATCTGATTACTAGAGAACAGGAAACTTGGCTGTGCACCGCACAGATGGCGGTGCAGTCACTGTGGGCGATGTAGTCGAACAGCTGTCGGGGTACATTATCGCCAAGAAAGACGATATCCTTGAAGCCTCCGCGCCTTACCTGAGCATGTGGACGCAGAGTGCAGGGGATGCGACGAAAGTCACCAACGTACCCGCTCTCAGGCACTACGACATCTCTGACGACACACGAGTCTTTTTCGGAAATTTTACCAGTGATATCATATTCGACAACTGCAGTGTCAATGTCAGGCTCTGGGTGGAAGGGCCATTTGGGAAGACTATCGACGGTTTCTGGAAAGATATGCCCTCAGAAGAAGAATTATTTAGGGATGCGTGACACGACCTGAGTACAGATATCAACACAACATGAGTAGAGCCCGTGTCTTTTCTATTTGTCCGTTGTTCGCAATTTTCGAGATTTTCCCTTGGCAAGCAACCTTAAGTGGGCCGTAAGCCTCTTGAAACAAGACACACCTAAGGATATCGAAGCCTAATGATTAACGCTGTCAGTGCGAGTGTAAAGATATAGGATGGAGAAACAGCAGAGCTGCATGTTCTTACCTCGCCCGGCTGGACAGAAACGCTGTTCGTCTACAGCTGTCTAGCTATCTGAGTTCCTTGCTTTTCTCTACGTAAATGTTACGGCCATCACAGCCATCAGCCACGGAACAGCATAACAACATCGAGACGACTTGCCAAATTTTGTGCTTGTCTGAACCCGTCTCTCCCACCACGCTACCGTTGCGAAGCAACCCCGCGCCTCCGGCCGGAACTTAACTTCACCTGCGCGCTGTTAAACTGGAACTCAACTCAGCGAGTGTCAATTGCGGATTTTAGAGCAGCTGTGCTGATGTGCTGATGTTTTTTAAAGGTAGTTTATGTTAATGACACTTGAGCAGTGGTACCTAAGTATTCATCAAAGTCTGTATCTTCTGTTCGTCCTTGGTTCTGGCACACGTCGGAGTTGACCACCCTTCTGGCAACACTCATCATTCCGAACCCTATCATCCTACTTTTTAGACTACAACTTTCCTGTGCTACCTAGGTTACCTGTGTCGCCCTCTTCGTTGCTGTCCAGAATTGTGTGACTGTCCGCCGTGTTAACGATTGTGCTTGAGGCTGCAAATAGCTTTCTCAACTTACCATAAGTGAACTTAAGTAGAGTTCGTGGCTGCTCAGCATACAGACTGTCAATACTCTTTCTTGACGTATGATCAACATCGAATCCAAGCAGATCTGCCAGCTGGAGCAACTCATCAACGGAGAGATGCAAAGCGGTATGGGTTCCCCATTTCAGCGCTGTACATACATCAGTTCGACCATGATCTCAATGAGTGACGAGATACCGTACGTCCAAGATTAATCCACACACCCCCTGGCTTCAGCAGCCGATGTATGTTGGTCAGGAACTCAATTACATTATCGGCAATGTCGATAAAGAACAGTGTGACAACGGCATCAAATTGAGCGTCTTCGGGGAATTCATCTAGAAAGTTACCCTCAACAAACTCGACAGATTTGTTTGGCCAGTGGTCCGGCACAGTGATGGCCGAGTAGCGCGAGGATGAGTCTTCCTGGTATGCCCATCTTGTCACAAAAGGCTGCAGCGTATATTGGTGCAGCGAGCTCGTATGATTCGTGAGCATGTGGTAGGTCAAGATGGAGCTGTAGTCCATCTCATTAGCCGTGACGTGATACCCTGCGGATTTGTGAGACCATGGATTTCGCCTCGACGAAAGGAAGGTTGCACGCACCAAGATCAGCTATATCGCTCGCCAGCCTGCCCAGACCACTGCCGGGTACAAGCACCTTCTTTCCCGTCGCACTTTTGCCAAAGTGTTGCTCAAGCCCATGTAGAATAGGAGGAAACACGGCTTGTCTCTCTTTTTCGCCCTGTTTACTCCAGTCCCGCGACAAATGCGCAAACGCCAGGGTGGAAACTTGAAGTTCTGTGTCTTGTTTACCTGCCAGGGCTTGCGAGCCAACTTGATAATGATCCCTCGCATATTGCGCAACTTCATCCGTAAACCGGGTGTTTACTTCAATACCTTTCCTGGCATGATCAAAATGTGCAGGATAGCCAAGCTGGTTGCTCATCAACTTCTGCGCGGGTGTTTGCTTGGCATACCGGGCATGTTTCCGTTGGAGCACTTGCTTGGCGAGGAGTGGATATTGCTCGAAGGAATTGATAGAGTGTGTCAGTCCCGCGGGAAGAGCAGAGTATTGTTTTCTTGCTTCACCTTGAGAGGTGAAAGCTTGAAAGGCTTCTTTGGAGACTGCCGGGAAAGAGGCGGCAAGCGGGGAACCGAGGTTTACGTGAAGTGCTCGAACGCGAGAGGAGAGACAATACGCAATTTCGGAGAATGATGAGGCGCCGCTAACAGCGATATAGAGGGGCAAAATGAAGCAGAGTAAAAGCGCAACGAAGCGGGAGAGACCCCCGTCGGTTGTGAACATGCTTGTGCTTAGGCTGTAACTAGTGCAACAAGAAAAGAAGAGGCGATGAAATTCAGACAGAAAAAAAGAAGGCATAATGGGCGGATGATATCAACGGCAAGATCGGTCCTTCTTGGTAACGTCATACCTATCATGCCGAATGAGCGGCGCTATGTCCATTCACGGTCAAACGTCTCGCCATACGCTCACTATTTAGGCCTACCGTATCTACTGCGAGCCTTCATACGTCTCTAAACTTCTATAGCTAAGACATGGCTACTGTTTCCTCTATTCTGCTCTTCTGTCTCCTATACATTACGCATCGCGCCCAGCCTTTGCATACACACCCAAGGGATGAGGCACAATTTCCAAAGTGCAGCCGGCTCCTGACACGTAAAGAGTGGCGGACATTGACGACGAGTGAGCAAACCGAGTGGGTGAGGTCGATCAAGGTGTATCCCCCTTCTAAGGTTCTAAGTACATCGCTAATGATGATTAGTGCTTGGCAAGCATACGACACGAACGGCTATCCTTAACCAGGAATCACACAGTGCTTACGGGGAAGAGAAGCCTGTACGACGATTATTCGTACTCCCACGCAGTAGTGGAGCATAGCGCACATAGGAATGCCTATTTCCTACCTTGGCGTACGTTCCATTACTTCCGTTTCCCCAGCATATGCTTATCGGTGCGTAGACCGCTGGTTCACCCACTTGTTTGACACGTCCCTACGCCAAGTCTGCGGCTATAGCGGGCCAACTCCGTACTGGGACTGGACGCGTGATCATGCAGACTTATTCAAGTCGCCAGTGTTTGAGGACTCGCCTGAATACGGACTCGGTGGAACGGGGGACTGTGATTCCTCCCCTGAGGCAGACTGTACGGTCTCCACCGGCGCTTTTGCCTTATCTGCAGACAGATTAGAGCTCAACTGGCCCATTCTGCATTCTCTGCGGAGAAACCTAACTCTTATTACTGGCTGGTTTCCCCACGAGCTACCTCAGAACCTCACTCTCGGCCCGGAGTCCGTGCGCAATGCGACCGAGCAAACAACTGGTGACTTCTTCAAGTTTCAGTACGCAATGACGCGAATGCATGATCACGTACACAACTTCGTGGGTGGAGATCTGGCCGGAGACTGCCCGAAAGCCCTTCCCGCGGCGGATTGTCATGGTTTGAACATAGGCTTCACGCCCAATGACCCGCTCTTTTGGCTGCACCATGCGCAACTTGACCGGTTGTGGAGTGAGGTGCGCCCCCGAAATATGGTTTCATTTCCTGTTTTTACCTCACTGACCCGATATGCATAGTGGCAGCTTCACCACTCGTCCAACTTCGCCGCCTTCTCCGGCATTCCATTGGATCCGCACAATACGAGCGACCCACGCTACGATCCCAACGCTCACGCAGATCGTGTGATGCCCTTTGACATACAGAGCGTTCCGGTGGCGCCGCGCCGCGTGTTTGATACAGAAAGTTGGCCATTGTGTTATCTTTACCAAAGCTGAACGACATTGTGTAGTCATACCAGATTCACAGTTAATCGATGTTTTCTATCCTAGTAAAGAAAGCCGAAGATTCCCACTCAAGGAATGTCTGGAGAACTATCGTATAACAAATCACTTTCAGATATTCAATTATCGTACCATGGCTATCGTGTAGTTCTTCGCATAGGATAGCCAACATATCAACTAATCGCGTGAAGTCTCTCGTGCATCTCTGGAGTCCATTTCTCATGCTCTTTAGCTAACCAATCATGGACTTGTCTCCAATCCCGGCACGTATGCGCGATTCCCGCGTCTGGATGCGATACCTCACCGTTTTTCTTTCTCATCCCCTCACCACCAGGCTCCAGAGTTATGTCGGCCGCACATAGGATACCCTGCCGCAGGTAGTGGAAACAGTGCGCTGTATGGTTGGACCCATCGTCCCCGTTGATGAGCATGGTGCGTATGTGGTTCAGACAGTGTATTTGATGCCACATGGACACGTCGAATGCGAAGTACTCCTCGCCTAGAAAAACGAAGCCTTTGCCGGGAGGGCGTATTGCGTTCCATTCAGCCCAAGCAGGTATGCCTTCTATCGCGTAGTGGGAGGGGTCGTCTTGAAAGATAGCTTGGATAGTCCGGACCTTGATTGGGAGCTCGCGCGGACGGTCATCGTTGACGTAGGCTTCTCACCATTAGCCAGCTTCAAGATCAAGTGATGATATTACGCACTATATCCTCGCGTTCCACGCGTCAGGATGTGCAGGTTGAAGACGAATAGACCAAAGTTGAGGACTAGGCAAACGCTCAGTATTGCAAGCAAGCAATATGAGAGGCTGCACAATCGCGACGTAAGAGACTTAGAGAACATGTTGATGTAGTGGAAGAGTGTTGGAGAAAGCAACCAGAGCAGGGGAGCGTGTTCAGCACCAGACACAGGCCAGAGTATGAGCTTTTCCTTAGCCATACACTATTCATCTTAAGCTGATAGTGACCTTTACTCTCCAATTACCGAAAAGCCTGATGTGCGCATAAAGCACCGGTGTTAGACTGGGTCTATCCACCATATCCCCCATGCCCCGTTTGATCCGGAAGCATTTTGGCTTGGAGGTCAAATGAGGGAACGTAAGTGAGCGGTCAATCATACCTAGGTACGCAGGGTCATCTGCGGACACGCCAGAATGACAACATTAGAAGCACCGATGGTCGATGGACTACCTAGAGTGGCGTTACCTCGACAGGGTTGGCGGCAATACGGGAAACTATTCGAGCTTCGGCATTTTGAAAACGGTGGTTCTTCAGACTTGTGGTGAGCCTAGGCACGAGAGGTTGTGCTTGGCTCCCTTGCTTCCGCAGTACAAGGGGGGTATATGGATGAGTGAGATTACGAATGTCCCCCGGGCCACGTTTCCCTTTCGAAAGGAAAGACGAGGATCGGCCCGGAAGGCTCGCAACGGCAACTCGTATTCTCACTTATTCATGTATCCACCCTGTAGTGCTCAGCGCATCTGTAAGACAAACATCTGTGCTCTGCGGTGATACCCGTACAAAGAAGCTTGTATTTTTCGAGGAATCATGTTTGGGGCTTGTGCGCACGGAGGTGATCCCTGAAAAAACACAAGCTTCTTCGTATCTTGTACTGTGGTATATCCCATAAGTTTTGTAGGTGGGTCTTAGTGCGAGACTAATGTATTAAAATGTTTACAGCTTGTGATTTAATTAATCGCTGCGTAGTTAGCTGCTTAAACAGATCTGATTAGGCAGCACCAGACCTAAGATTTCGGCCCGCACCCCTGGACGCTGTTCCCCACCTAGGAAACCTATGGGACATACCAGTAAAGCATTCTTGAAACACTTATACCCAATGCAGTGATTCGTGAATCGTAGTCCAGCCGGAAGCTAATGCTAGTAATCGCGGACAGGGCCGATTCCGGAAGCTAATGCTAGTGATCGCGGACAGGGCCGATTCCGTGCCACGCAGATCTTAGTACATAACGCATTCGCACCGACGTTTCGGCAGTGTACTGTAGTTAGAGAGGTAAGTTTTAAAAGCAGAGACAACATTAGAGGCACTTAGTTTTTTTCTTTTTATATTAGTATTTTATTTTTAGTTAGTATTGGTACTAATTTAATAGAATATTAATACTAGTCTAGAACTTAATACTAAAAGTCTAGTAGATTATTAAAAGCTACTTTTCTTTTATTATAAAGTAGACTAAATTAGATAACGTACATCACGGGCGAGCGGCGCACATGGGCGAGCGGCGCACTTTTGCCAAGACCCTACCAAAACACCAACCTCTACTAATGCCTCCACAAAAACAACAGACAGACGCGTTAAAAGAAGCTCAGATACAGCTTGCAATCCAAGCTCTTAAACAAGACCCTAATCTCTCTGTTCGACGCGCTGCAGCTATCTTCAGCGCCCCTGAAACAACACTACGCGCAAGACGCGCCGGACGACCTTCACGCATTGATACTATGGCCAACTCACGAAATCTAACCAATACTAAGGAGGAGGTGATTGTTACGCATATACTTGAGCTCTCTAAGCAAGGACGGCCTCCCCGGCTTGCAGATGTGACTGATATCGCCAATTCTCTGCGGAAAGAGCGCGGTTTGGCCCCTGTTGGCTCAAACTGGGCCAGCACGTTCGTTTCGCGTCAGGAGGAGCTCAAAGTGGTCTTTAATCGCAAGTACGACTACAAGAGAGCCCTCTGTGAGGATCCTGAGGTTATACAGGGTTGGTTTGACCTTGTAGCTAACACTAAAGCCAAGTATGGCATCCAGGACAACGACACGTACAACTTCGACGAGACAGGCTTCATGATGAGCCAGATAAGCTCTGGAGCAGTCGTTACAGCTTTAGAGAACCGTGGACGGGCAAAAGCGGTCCAGCCAGGCAATCGCGAGTGGGTAACGGTCATCCAGGGCATTAATGCCACAGGGTGGGCAATCCCGCCCTACATCATCTTCAAAGCCCGCCGCCACCAGTCCAACTGGTACAAAGATGATGACCTGCCCCAGGATTGGACTGTTGCTGTCTCTGAGAACGGCTAGACTACTAACGAGCTTGGTTTTAACTGGTTGAAGCACTTTAACAGGCATACAAAGGCGCGTACTGTTAGCAGCCACCGGTTGCTGATTATTGATGGTTATAGGAGCCATAACACTGCAGAATTCGCGCAATACTGCAAGGATCAGAAGATTATGATCCTATGCATGCCTCCGCACTCATCGCACCTCCTTCAGCCACTTGATGTGGCTTGTTTTGGCCCTCTAAAGAAGGCGTACGGGGATGAGGTCAATCAACTTATACATAACCAGATTAACTACATTACAAAGCAGGAGTTCCTCCTATGCTTTATAGCAGCTTATAACAAAGCTATAACCTCTAGCAACATCTAGGGAGGGTTCCGAGGGGCCGGATTAGCTCCGTTTGACCTAGATCGCGTTATATCAACCCTGAATGTGAGGCTGCGCACCTCATCGCCATCACTCCCCCAAAACAGCCCGCTCTAGCAGTCGCAAACCCCAAGCAATACCCTAGAATTCGGGTCCTAATCAACGCTTGTGAAGAAGAGGATTTAGAGGCATATAGACAGCTTACCAACCTCTATGGTTGAAGCGTTTGAGAAGGTCTCAAAGGGGGCAGCAATTGTTGCGCACAAGCTGGCTTTGGCACAACGGGAGAACGCTGCGCTTCACGCAGCTCTAGCAGCTGCTACAGAACGTAGATCGCGCAAAAGAAGGCATATCCAGACAGAGGGAAGCCTCACGGTTAAAGAGGGCCAGCGGCGGACTACTCTATTAGAGTTTAGCGCGCGTAGTGATGGAAAGAAGAGGAAGACGCAGGTGCGTGCTGAAGGAGGTGAACCATCCCAACGACGCTGTGGACGGTGCGGAGAGGGTGGGCACAACGCACGAACGTGCAATAATAGAGCAGAAGAGGTCCTTAAGTAATATTACAGCTTGTTTTGCCTTATGCAGGGCTAATTTGTAGTGTTCTGGGCCATAATGTAGGTGTTTTTGGTAGGGTCTTGGCAAAAGTGCGCCGCTCGCCTATGTACGCCGCTCGCCCGTAATGTACGTTATTTATAGTAAGGTAGGCTATATATAGAAGTATAGAAGAACTTACTTTCTAGAACATCTCTACTATATTACTAATTAAAATAGGCTAGGTAATTATACTAGTAAGTAGAATAATTAGAGACTAACTTCTAACCTAAGAAAACTAGAAGCTTATAGTAAAAGCTCTAAGTAAAGATACTATTAGAACTCTAGAATACTAGATTAACTATACTATATAAAAAGTACTAAGCTCTTTTTAAATTCTAGATAGTACTAAACTATTAAAGTTATACTTTAAGTAAAGCTTATAAGTACTAATTCTATTAGTTTTTAAAGATAAGTAACGTACCTCACGGGTAAGTGGGCCACCCTGTCTAGTGGGCCACTTTTGCCAAGACCACACCAAAACTCTCTCCCTACACTAATGCCTCAACAACAAGGTCAATCAGACGCGTTAAAAGAAGCTCGGATACAGCTTGCACTTCAAGCTATCAAACAGGATGCGAATCTCTCCCTGCGACGCGTTGCAGCTATCTTCAACGTGCCCCGAACTACACTAGCCCAACGACGCGCTGGACAGCCCTCAAGAGTTGATTCTATGCCTAGCCGACGGTATCTGGATGAGCACGCAGAGGAGGCAATTGTTGATCACGTTCTTTACCTTATACAGCGAGGAGAACCCCCTCGCTTGTCAGATGTGGCTGATATGGCCAATTTGCTGCGACAAGAGCGTGGAATGGCCCCTGTTGGCCGAAATTGGCCCAGTACGTTTGTAAAGCGTCAACCAAGGCTAAAAGTAAAGTTTAGTCGCAAGTATGACTACAAGAGAGCCCTCTGCGAGGATCCTGAGATAATACAGGGCTGGTTCAGCCTAGTAGCTAATGTCAAAGCTAAGTACGGCATTGTGGACGAAGACACGTACAACTTTGACGAGACTGGCTTTGCAATGGGTCAGATTACCCCTGGAGCAGTGGTTGCAGACGTAGAGAACCGAGGACGAGCAAAGCAGATACAGCCAGGCAATAAGGAGTGGGCTACGTTAATCTTAGGCGTAAATGCTGCAGGGTGGGCTATTCCACCCTTTATTATCCTTAAAGCCAAAACCCACACCACCAACTGGTCTAAGGACAAAGATCTGCCCCAGGACTGGGTAATTAGGGTCTCTGAGAACGGCTGGACCAACAACGAGCTTGGTCTTGACTGGTTGAAGCACTTTAACAGGCATACTAAGGAGCGTACCTATGGGACCCACCGTTTGCTACTTATAGACGGCCATGAGAGCCACCAGGCCGCAGCATTCACCCAATACTGCAAAGAGAACAAGATTGTAACTCTTACAATGCCTGCGCACTCATCGCACCTCTTGCAGCCGCTTGATGTGGGTTGTTTTGCCCCTTTGAAGCGGGAGTACGGGCATCAGGTCAACAAGCTCTCGCGCAACCGGATCAACCACATAGACAAGCAGTCGTTCCTAGTATGCTTAAGAGCAGCATATAACGCGACTATCACCCCTAGCAACATCCAGGGAGGGTTCCGAGGCGCTGGATTGGTCCCCTTTGACCCAGAACGGGTCATATCAACCCTCAATGTGAGGCTGCGGACTCCATCACCCCAACTACCTACCAACAACGAGCCCTGGCAGTCCCAAACCCCCAAAAACCTGCTTGAATTTCAGTCGCAATCAACTCTAATTCGAGACAAGTATAAGAGGCAGCAGGGCAGCTCACCAAATTCAGTGTATAGCGCGCTAGAGCACTATGCAAAGGGGGGAGCAAAGGTAGCGCACCAGCTTGCGTTGATGAGAAAGGAACGTGATGAGCTTCGAGAGGCTCTAGCAGCTGCAACAGAGCGCAAATCACATAAAAGGAAGCGAATTCAAACAGGAGGGAGCATAACAGTTGAAGAGGCACAGCGTTCAACTGCTCTAAAGGAGTTTGGCGTGCGTGGTGATGGTAAGAAGCCAAAGAAGAGGATGCGCGCTGAAGGAGGTGAACTATCCCAACGACGGTGTGGAACGTGCGGAGAGACAGGGCACAACGCGCGAACGTGTAAATAACACTTATCTACTATAGACCTTGCCAGGACGTCTTCCTCAGAACCCCCATACGCGAGGTACTGTTACTATACTACAATTTAATGTGAAGTTTGGTGTGGTCTTGGCAAAAGTGGCCCACTAGACAGGGTGGCCCACTTACCCGTGAGGTACGTTATTCTAGTAGAGGTTCTAGTTCTAAATTTTAAGTAAATTAATTAAGAAATAAACTATCTAGAGTAATAAGAGGCTAAAGTAGATAAAGCTAAGTCTACTACTCTTTAGGCTATTCTAGCTACGTGTGTAAAGAAAGATTATATTTAAAAATAAAGGAAAATATTATAGTATTATAAGTAATAGTAGGTAGATAAGGCTAGTTAATATATTAAGAATATTAAAGCTCTTAAAGCTATTAAGGGTATTAACTAGAAGGTTACTTAACTAGAGGTAGGTCTTATACCTAGTTCTCTAGCCCTTAACTAGAGTGCTTTTATACTATCTATATTAGAGAGTAATCTAGGCTTCCTTACTAATAGAGCTAAGGTTACTAGTAGTTTATAAGGTAACGTACATGTACAACGAGCGGACCGGTCAACGAGCGGGCCACTTTTGCCAAGACCACACCAAAACTCCCTCCCTACACTAATGCCTCCACAACAAGTACAGTTTAACGCGTCAAACGAGCGTCAGATACAGCTTGCGCTCCAAGCTCTCAAACAAGACGCGAATCTCTCAGAGCGACGCGCTGCAGCTATCTACAGCGTCTCTCGAACTACACTACACCAACGACGCGCTGGACGACCTTCACGCGTTAATATTATGGCCAACTTACGGAATCTAACCAGCGCTGAGGAGCAGGTGATTGTTATGCGCATACTTGAGCTGGTTACGCGAGGAGAGTCCCCCCGGCTTGAATTTGTGGCTGATATGGCCAATTCTCTGCTGAAAGAGCGCAGTTTGGCCCCTGTTGGCCCAAGGTGGGCCAGCAGGTTTGTTTCGCGTCAGGAGGAGCTCAAAACAGTTTTTAATCGCAAGTATGACTACAAGCGAGCCCTCTGCGAGGACCCTGAGGTTATACAGGGCTGGTTCAACCTTGTAGCTACTACCAAAGTCAAGTATGGCATCCAGGACAACGACACGTACAACTTTGACGAGACAGGCTTCATGATGGGCCAGATATCCACCGGAGTTGTTGTAACAGATGCAGAGAAACTAGGACGAGCAAAGCAGGTCCAGCCAGGCAACCGGGAGTGGGTAACAGTCATTGAGGGCATTAATGCCACAGGATGGGCTATTCCACCCTACATCATCTTCAAAGCCCGCCAACACCAGTCCAGCTGGTACAAGGACAACAACCTGCCCCAAGATTGGAGTATTGCCATCTCTGAGAACGGCTGGACTACCAATGAGCTTGGTTTTGACTGGTTGAAGCACTTTGACAGGTATACAAAGGCGCGCACTGTTGGCAGCCACCGGTTGCTGATTATTGACGGTCATGGGAGCCACAACACTCCAGAATTCACGCAATACTGCAAGGATCAGAAGATTGTGATCCTATGCATGCCTCCGCACTCATCGCACCTCCTTCAGCCACTTGATGTGGGTTGTTTTGGCCCTCTGAAGAAGGCGTACGGGGTTGAGGTTAATGAGCTTATGCGCAACCGGATCAACCACATTACAAAGCAGGAGTTCCTCCCATGCTTTGTAGCGGCTCACAAGAAAGCTATTACCCCTAGCAACATTCAAGGAGGGTTCCGAGGGGCCGGATTGGCTCCCTTTGCCCCAGATCGCGTCATATTGGCCCTGGATGTGAAGCTGCGCACCCCATCGCCACCACTCCCCCAAAACAGCCCGCTCTGGCAGTCGCAAACCCCAAGCAATACCCTGGAATTTGGGTCGCAATCAACGCTTGTGAAGAAGAGGATTCAGACGCATGTTAATAGCTCACCAACCTCTATAGTTGAAGCGTTTGAGAAGGTCTCAAAGGGGGCAGCAATTATTGCGCACAAGCTGGTTTTGGCACAACAGGAGATTACTGAGCTTCGAGCGGCTAATAAGGCCGCCACGCGACGTAAATCGCACAAAAGAAAGCGTATTCAAGCTAAGGGAAGCCTTGCGGTTGAAGAGGGCCAGCGGATAGCTGCTCTACAGGAGTTTAGCGCGCGTAGTGATGGTAAGAAGGCAAAGAAGCAGGTTCGGGCTGAAGGAGGTGAACCATCCCAACGACGCTGTGGACGGTGCGGAGAGAGTGGGCACAACGCGCGAACGTGCAAGAATGCTGTAGAAGAGGTCTCTTAGTAATATTACAGCTTGTTTTGCCTTATGCAGCGCCAGTTTGTAGTGTTTTGGGCCATAATAGGGGGAGTTTTGGTGTGGTCTTGGCAAAAGTGGCCCGCTCGTTGACCGGTCCGCTCGTTGTACATGTACGTTAAGTGTTACGAACATGAGTTGGTACTCGGGGGACGTACAGTTATGTATGATGGAAGGAATTACAAGGCGGCACGGCGACCTCGCTGAAGGCCCAACCCCACCAGAACGACACGGGATCACACTAGTACTATTGCGGCATAGCGTCCCATTGGGACAGGTAATAACCGAACACGGGACTTTGGGACAACGGACCAATGAGAGCCACTCCTTGTCTCAGAGGTCCTACAGTCTCACGAGACTTAGTCCTATAGGACTATGAGACTCTATGAGACTTTTATGTATATAGCAGACAGGAACACAACCCTTAAGGTTCGTGTTCAACCTAAGTTATCAAGTTTGTCTTTGGATCTCAAACCTAACCTTCGAGCTAGACAGTCTACTCTGTACTACTCATCGTTACCCTGCTCTCAAGACTGACAGATCGTATCTGTACACCTTATTGCAACCAACCCCTTCGGCTTCCTGTCACCGTACTCATCCCCGAGAACCAATAGAATTAGTGCTTACGAGCTTTGCTTAAAGTACGACTTCAACAGTAAGTAACTTATAGCTCTTATAGCTATTAAGTATTAGTAGTATATAGCTACCTACCCTTTAGCCCTTAATCTACTTAATAAAGTGCCTTAACTAGGCTACTCTAATATTATTTATAGTCTAGCTATTACTACTAACCCTAATACGCTATCAGGGCTTTAAATTAGGGTAGTGAAGGTTGCTTGAGGCGCAGGTGCAGGCGCTTGCATCTCGCTTGCAACCAGTACTTCAGCTGGCCATTACCTAGACGTCAGAGGTTTCTTCGGATCCGACCGATCACTCACTCTGCGGCAGTCTAAAGTCGATAACAGCCTGCCACAGCGTTCCTAGAGTACTTTATTGGGCTCTCACAGCCTTGCGATACAGTATGGGTTGGACAGTCGAGGGGCACTGGGGGTGTGTGCACGCCCGTCTCTACAAGCTTTGCTGAGTCGACCTCGTCAGCAAACAAACCCGTGGAACACGCTGGAAGTTCAGCGAAGGAACGAGGAAGAACGTTGTTTGTGTTCGCGCAGCGCCTCTACGATGCAAGATACAGTGTCGCTCGTAACGTACTCTGATCGTTACGCAGGTCGACCCGCTACAGCATGGCCCCACACCTCGCTGCGTCGCAACACGACCAGATCCGCGACATGATCGTCGACGGGACGCTCACAGCCGCTCAGATGGCCACCGCGGCTGGCTGCAGCGAGCGCTCTGTGAAGGCAATACGGTCCAACATCCGCCACTTCAACTCTACAAAGGCCCCTGCGAACGGCGGCGGGAGACGACGATCGATCACGCCGCCCATGCTAGACGCGCTGTGTGAACACCTGCTCGAGAAGCCAGGCCTGTACCAAGAGGAGATGGTGCTCTTCCTGATGGATGAGTTTGGAATTCGCGTTTCTCCACATAGCATCGGCAGAACGCTGAAAGCGGCAGGATGGTCAAAGAAGGTGGCCCGGCAGATTGCGAGGGAGCAGAACGCAGAGCTGCGAGACTTTTACCTCTACAACCTGACACAGTTTCGATCGTACCACCTCGTGTTCATCGATGAATCTGCGTGTGACAAGCGTATTGAGTTCAGACGCACCGGCTGGTCTCCTCTCGGCGTAGCACCTGTACAAGTGGCCAAGTTCCACCGCGACCGGCGATATCAGATCCTGCCAGCCTACACTCGGGACGGCGTCCTGCTCTCACGAGTGTACCAGGGCTCGACAGACAGTGACGTTTTCGAAGACTACATAGAGCAGCTGCTCCCCCACTGCGGTAGGTGGCCAGAATCGAAGTCTGTGCTCGTAATGGACAATGCATCGTTCCACCACACGGAGCGGCTCGAGCAGATGTGCTACGATGCTGGCGTTAAGCTGATATACCTGCCACCCTACTCACCTGACCTGAACCCGATCGAAGAGTTCTTCGCGGAGCTGAAAGCATTTATCAAGAAGAATTGGCGTGCCTTTGAAGAGGCGCCGGAGCAGGGGCTTGTTAGTTTCCTAGAATGGTGCGTAGATATGGTGGGTGGTAAGCAGGACAGCGCCAGAGGCCACTTCAGGCACGCCGGAATCACAGTGGAGGACTTCTGAGCTTGCATGTTTTCCTCTTTTCAGATTCATCAATAGCAAAAACTGTGTGGAGTTCCGATGCAACAAGCGAAACAACACCCTATCGTGATCCTCCCAGTGGCTGCCATCTGCTGCTCGACCCAGAACGGGATATCGCGTACAAAGCGCCGAGCCACGCCTAGCTTTATGCCTCGTGAGATGAAGAAGTCAGGGTCTTGGTCATCGTAGAGCTGTTGCAGGTCGAGCCCGTACTCCAGAGCCATGTCACACATGTTGCGGATGTCGTTCTTCTGGTCTTCCCTCATTACTCACGACTGCTGCCAGTTGCTGTACTCCTCTACCGCGGCGTCCAAGAAACCAGGCACATCAAGACGAGGCTTGGCCTGCACTTCGGCTGTCGTTGGTGTCGAGTGTGAGGGCCCAGGAAGCACGTTTGTGATGTGGATGGGAGCTTGGCCTGCCGAGGCATTGTGACCGGTCTTTCGGTGTCTCTCTAACTGCTGTTATTCTTCTGCATAGAGTTGCTGACGAGACGTCCTCTGGCACGTCATCATGCGACTGCAACTGACCCCCCTGCTGCACATGCCTTGTCAAGGCCTTCAGCTGGTGCGTCCTGAGCTTGTAATGCTTCTTCCCGAACGGATCCCGCCAGCAGTGAGGTCCCAGATTGCAAGGCGGGCCTGGGCATCGCATCAGGTTGTATACGTCCTGCCAAATGGACGGCTGACTAAATGTCCCTTCCTCGGCATCGACCTGCGAGTCTCTTTCAGCGAGCATCTGCAGCGTGGCAGACGGATATCCTCGCCTCCCCCCTCTCTTCGATACCACCGGCGCTGGCTGTCCCAACTCTACGTAGTTGAACGTCACGTCCACTCTCAGCTTCTTACCTGCGCGAAACGACTCACTCCACTGCGAGAGCTGCCTCTCCACTAAGAACCAGTCAACGTCCATCTCATCGAAGCGCTTGGTCAAGTCACGCTTGGAGCGCTCGGTCACTGACACGACAACGTTAGTGTCTTCGCAGGCCACACGCTTGCTTGGCGGCAGCTTCTTCTGCAGCAGCCTCTCGAGTTTGTCGCGTAGAAATAGAGACCAGTAAAATCTGGGCGCCAGCACGAGGTCCGGCTCTGTGTCCCTGGAGAGGACCTTGTTGTTCAGCGTGACCTTCCACTCGATTGAGTAGTGGAGGCAGGTCGGTGGCTCCTCATCGTAAGTTTCGTTCTCATTCCACTCATCCAACTCTAGCAGCTCAAGCTTCCCTGAATGCGGCCTTACATACTCAGCATCCAAGCTACGGTTGTCCCTGCGTCGATCGTCCACGATCGGCTCCTGGTCCACTGCGGTCGGGCACGGTGAGTGGAGAGCGAACGGCTCGCGCCGAGAGACTACAGCTGGGTACCAGGGATCTGGGATGCGATAGCCGCGCCTGAAAAGGGGGATCGGTCAAGTGGGGACGAAGCCGGGTCAATCGACGGACGCGGGCTTGCGGTGGCGGCCTGAGTGGGCAGGTCCGGCGAACGGCCGTAGGGCTGCTGAGACCCTGAAGCGGCTAAATGAGACCCACGCCTGGATCTGGCAGCGCGTCGGACAGGCATCGTCGGAGGGCTGTCGCACTGCACGAGGCCGACCACTGGCACGCACTGCCGTGACGTGTCGTGAGTTCCTCAACAGGAAGGCAGCTGGCCGGGTAAGCGCCGTGCGAGTGCGTGCAAGCTGAAAGGCCGACGGCCAATGACAGCCAGCAAGGCCCTCGTCACCTCTGCTGCCAGCATGCTACCGCTGCCATGTGTCTGAGCTTTGCGACTTGTCTCATGCCCACTGCGCTGGACACGGCGTACACCACGTCGCCTACTTCAGTTCCTCACTGAGTCTAGCATGATGCGACGATGGAATCTCCAGTGCCGACCCTCTTTGATGACAAAGTGTCAGGCAGCCGGCGTCGTTTAGAAAGAGCCGTTGCAGTGGGGCAGTGCAGCTGAGAGTGCAGCCAGCCTGCAGGGCACCCCGTGACTGCAGGCGCGCAGCCTTAGGCAAGCACAGAGCGTCCCTCTTATGAACACTCTTACAAGTCAAACACTGTACCTAGTCACATTTGTTGCTTCCGCGACTTTTCACACACGATGCGAAGGCGAGACCGTATACGCGAGTTTTTAGCGCCAAGCGCTACTCGTGCCCGTTCGGTCTTACCCGGTTCAGGATCTCCCTTACCGCCCCCGTCACCTTCGTCACCCGTGCAACGCACTCCACGCCCTCGACCATCATCCGCTACGAGCTCGATTGCATTCCGCGCAGCCTCACCGGTGCAGACAGCGACCCATAACCCAGCGCTAGAGAAGGCAGTCGAATTGCAGCTGCAGAAGCTCCCCGAAGCTGGACGCGCAGCATTCGAGCAGGAGATAAAGGCGCTCGATGAGCAGGCTCTGTTATCCAGACTACGGGCTTACGATGCAGGACACAAGGATGAGTCGTTCTTTAGGCCTCACGCCGAGCGCCTCACAAAGACTCTCAACTTACTCAACAGGCTAATGGGTGGTGTCAGCACAGGCATACAGGCGGATCCTGCCATATCAGCCATAGTGGTGGGCGCAGTGCGTGTCGCTATCGATCTCGGCTTGCATTTCGCGAGGTTCTTCCCTAGGTTGACCGACATGGTGTGCGAGTTGGAAGATTATCTTGGTCCGCTGGCTGAACATTCGCGGGCGGCTGACTTTGAGCTTGTAGAAAGCGCTGTCATCAACGTATACACAGACATACTGGACTTCAGTTGGAAATCACGCTGTGTCTTTGTCGATATGCACGGAAGACGGCGGCGTTGGACCTCGTTCAGGGCGTTTATGCGCCAGCACTGGGACACCTTCGAGGCTGAGTTTGTGTCCATCAAGGAAGCGATGCGACACCATCTCGATGTTCTCCAGCACAGTGTACAGGCGACACATTTCAGTGCTTTCAGGAATGCTGAGAGGAGTAGGTCTATCATTCGAACTAGTATATGCGCCTGTGTCTGATATCACTCAACCTAGGGAAAGAAAGATCGGAGTTCCTCACTTGGGTGTCAGACTTCGACTTCGAGGAAGTACATCAGGGCATATATGCCAAAAAACACAAAGGCACGGCCGACTGGTTGATTCAGGAATCCAAGTTCCAGCAGTGGATGCAGAATCCGCATTCATGTCTGCTGTGGTGCAATGGAAAGCGTGAGTAGCAACCTGTTCTCCATTCATATAGTTGCGCTGACCCTCTGCAGCTGGCATCGGCAAGTCTGTACTGAGGTAAGTCTGCCACAACGCAGGCGGCCCATGGTACCCGAGTTAATAACATATACAGTGCTAATGTTCTTGAGCATATCACGGCCGAGTCCGGGCTACGAAAGAGCACTGCTATTTGCTTTGCTTACTATGACTATCGTGATACACGACTAGCGGACGTGAGTCAAATCATAGCCACTCTTATCAAGCAGCTCTGCCAGAAACAGGGTCACATACCGGACAATTTGCTGCAGATCAAGCGCGACGGCCGCTCTCGATCCTTGGTAGGCTCTCTGGAATGTTTCCTTTCACTTGCGGAGGGCTTTTCGGAGGTCGTCATTGTCTTTGATGCTTTGGATGAGTGTCCGAAGCAAAATCGCCAGGCTATCCTCGGCTTCATTGCTGAGCTAGTAACACGATCTACGTCGTGCCGGATGAAGGTGTTTGCCACAAGTCGAAGGGAGACGGACATTGCCGAAGCCTTCTCGAGGAACCACGTGCCTACAGTTCAAATCTTGGCTGAAGACGTCGCGGCTGATATCAAACTGTTCGTACGCAGCAAAGTTGACGAGCTCCGGGCAGGAAAAGATGGAAAGGTACTCTACGTCACCAGTGATGAGCTGACGGAAACGATTGTCGAGACACTAGCTCGTAAGGCAGAGGGGATGTAGGTTGACGGTCTGCAAATAGTCTCGAAGTATGTCCGTGCTGACCGCAAGGCAGGTTTCTTTGGGTGAATCTCCAGCTGGACAATCTTTGTCGAGCTAGCGAAGTCCGGAGGGATCGAGAGGTGGAATCTGCATTGGAGTCTTTACCAGACGACTTGCCTCAAACCTATGTTCGTATCCTCGATCGGATCGAACAGCAACATGCGTCAATGCGCGATTTGGCATTAAAGTGTCTCGCCTGGACATTCTATGCTCGAAGACCTCTCAGCAATCGGGAATTACAGCATGCGCTTGTAATCATCTCGGATTGTGCCACGCAGGATCTACAGGTCGACTCCCTAGAAGTCATCGTACAGGCTTGTGGTAACTTACTAGAGGAAGCTCATGGCACGATTCGGCCTATCCACTATACAGTGCAGGAGTTCTTTGCATCCGCGGGTCAGGGAATGCCGCAACACTCTCTGCGAACACAACTTCTTGACTCCAGCTCTATACATGGGCGACTGGGTTCAGTTTGCCTCGCCTACATGCATCGCACCGCATTCGATGCTCCGACCCCGGGCGACGTCGATCTGTATTGGCGCCTCAAAAAGAATGATTTCGCTGGCTATGCATACCAAAACTTCGATTACCACGTTACAAACTGTGATGGAACCTCCCCTATCTGTATGGACCAACTGGAGAAGCTTCTTCAACATGAGAGTACTTATCTTGCAGCGGTTCTGCAGATAAAGATCTTGAAAGATGATCACGATTACGATGCTATCGTGCAGCGCTTTAACCGGATGAATTTTGTAGTGACACCCAGTACTATTGTATACAGCACGAGTCTGTACAACATCCCCACCATACAGCAGCGATGGGTCGATCATACGCCACCCGTGTATGCTTTACATCTCGCAGCCTCCGCAGGACTGAACATTGCAGTCGTCCGACTTTTGGAGGCAGGGTGCGATGTCAACCAGAAAGACAGCAACGAAAATGCTCCACTGTACTATGCATGCATCAACGACAACCTGGACATCCTCAAATTTTTGATATCCAAAGGCGCCGATGTCAACGCGCAGGGCGGATACTACGGCAACGCACTGCAGGCAGCTTCGGCTGGAGGCCACAAGGAGGTGGTCAAGATGCTGCTTGACAACAAGGCTGAGGTCAACGCGCAGGGCGGATACTACGGCAACGCACTGCAGGCAGCTTCGGCTGGAGGCCACAAGGAGGTGGTCAAGATGCTGCTTGACAACAAGGCTGAGGTCAACGCGCAGGGCGGAGAGTATAGCAACGCACTTTACGCAGCTTCAGCTAGAGGCCACAAGGAGGTGGTCAAGATGCTGCTTGACAACAAGGCTGAGGTCAACGCGCAGGGCGGAGACTATGGCAACGCACTGCAGGCAGCTTCGGCTAAAGGCCACGAGGAGGTGGTTAAGATGCTGCTTGACAACAAGGCTGAGGTCAACGCGCAGGGCGGAGAGTATAGCAACGCACTTTACGCAGCTTCAGCTAGAGGCCACAAGGAGGTGGTCAAGATGCTGCTTGACAACAAGGCTGAGGTCAACGCGCAGGGCGGAGACTATGGCAACGCACTGCAGGCAGCTTCGGCTAAAGGCCACGAGGAGGTGGTTAAGATGCTGCTTGACAACAAGGCTGAGGTCAACGCGCAGGGCGGATACTACGGCAACGCACTGCAGGCAGCTTCGGCTGAAGGCCACAAGGAGGTGGTCAAGATGCTGCTTGACAACAAGGCTGAGGTCAACGCGCAGGGCGGATACTACGGCAACGCACTGCAGGCAGCTTCGGCTGGAGGCCACAAGGAGGTGGTCAAGATGCTGCTTGACAACAAGGCTGAGGTCAACGCGCAGGGCGGACGCTACCTCAATTCCACATACGCTGCTGCGTATGGAGGGCATACGGAGACTCTTAATCTTCTAATAAGAAGCGGCAGCACTCACTTCCAAGACTGCTATGGACGGACGCTGCTGTGGTGGGCTGCCGCCGGCGGCAAGACAGGCACTGTCGAAACGCTCATTCATCAGCATAACATTGACCCCGAAAGAGCTGACAATTTCGGACGAAAGCCGCTTTGGATAGCTGTGAAGAAAGGTCATGGCGCAGTGTCGAGGCTTCTCCAAACATGTGGAGAATATCCTGTCGAGTCAACGTCGCTGGAGCGAGACAATGATCAACCGTATCTAGAATGCGACGTTTGTACCTCGCAAATATTAAGCGCCGTCTTTCATTGTCATTGCAATCTCTGCGACAGAGGAGACTGGGACGTATGCGAAGATTGTAGGAAGTACGGAGCCACTTGTGTGGGAAAGTCCCACGTATTGGTGAAACGGACGATGGTTGACGGAGTCTGGTCAGAGGTGACAAGCTGAACCTGGCTTGTCACCATTCGTGGAAAGGGTTGTAACGTCCAGTCAGTTATAATCACGCATTCAACTCATCTTGCTGGCCAGCCAAACCTGCGGATTGACATTGCGTCCTTGTGAGCAGAAAGATCATGAGGGACAAAGCTGAGCCAGAGGGAGCAACATCAAGCAATGGAAGAGCCCGTGTAGCAGTTTCGTGGCAATCCACACAGCCTACATGGCAGGGAACCAACAGGTTGGGGTACCCGCACGGATCTCTTCTGCCCTGTTTCGTACTAGTCCCGGATGGACTCCATGACTACCCCTGCACTTACCCCTTTTAGCTATCTTGGCTCCGCAACCTCTGCTGCTGAGTTGGACCTCCGATTTCATGCAACTGCTACAACTGCGGGGCGTGGTGCTAAGTCTAGTCTATGTCTCGTACGTGGAGAATTTACACAGGAAATCCTGTCAATCCCAGCTACTGCACGTTGCAGTCTAGCCTTCCAGATCCCCCTTCTACTATCGCTAAGGCAGGTGTCCAGGCAATTATACCAATACAGTCAAGTTTACTGACTGCTTGCTTCTAGTTAGAAGCGAGAGAAACGCTGAACATCATCTCCTACCTGCCACTATATGGCTACCTGTTTTGCACGGTTTGCAGGAGCGCCATTTCCCGCAAGGTACTCCTCAATCATCTCCAGCGACATCACGGCATCAGCAGCGGCCTATCCACAACTATACTTCGCCAATACGAACATCTCTCCGTAGCGCA
Organism: Didymella arachidicola; assembly: GCA_016630955.3. Lineage (NCBI taxonomy): Eukaryota > Fungi > Ascomycota > Dothideomycetes > Pleosporales > Didymellaceae > Didymella > Didymella arachidicola. Next base: position 2,076,250 of record CM049992.1, read on the forward strand.
GGAAGACTTGGACATCGTTCCACTTCCCAATGACAGCCGTGTCTTGCCGTTCCTAGCGGCTCCTGTCCAGGGTTTCAGCTGCCCGCATTGCATCTGGCTTACGGTGAACTGGGGCGAACTTCGAAAGCATCTAAGTAAAACTCATAGTATAAGGAACATACTAGTTGACAGGAGGGACGTTTCATGCTTCCTGCAACAATGGGTCGCGCACAGAAAGACTGGACAATACTGGCGCGTGGACCGCACCAGGACGGACAGCGTTGAGTCTGTGGAAACAGATTGCGAGGAAGAGCCAGCAGATGAAGAAAGATTGATGCAGCTGGAAGAAGCTTGTCGCGACCCAGAAATAGCGGAGCTTCTCCGTATAGAAGATGAAGAGGAACGCCGGCTTGCCAATGAAGCAAACGAGAACGCATGTCTCCCAGACAAGTTAGAGCACGACGAGAACACGCACTGGCTTTGTAAGTGCGGGTGGCCACGCTGGTTCGCACGCAAGCCGCTTCATGTAATTGTCGCTACATCGCAGCTTCCCTCGAAAAAGCATGAAGCTCTCTACCTAGGACCATGGAACGGCTCTCAATAGAGCAGCTGCTCAGCTACAGAGACGAAGCTCTTGGTGCTCGTTGAGCTTGTGAGTCGCGTGCTAGACAGGTGCGAGGAGACCCTGTCATCTACACCGCGGGTTCTTCGCTGTTGGCTACGCAGCTGGGGCCCACATTATTGCCCTATCCCATTTGAGCAACCAAAGCGACAGGCTACGCAGAAAAAGTACCGCTCCTACTGTTACCGCTTCCTTTGCTATGTTTTCCGAGCGAGGCAGATTTGCTTTGCGCAGGGTGACGACGCGAAGGACATCTACGGCCTGACACTTACCGCATCCCAGGCAGAAATGGCGGATACTATCTGGGCGGCGCTGGACAATCTGTCGCCGAGTGAGGCAGAGAGAGCCCTGTCAAGTCCTTCGTCGCCACTGCCTCCTCCATCCTCTTCCATCCTCGAAACTATCTTCCAGCTGCTTGTTCTCTTCTGGTCAGACACTTCGATAGACGGGGATGCAGGTGCCAAAGCACTCATTCATTTCTCCGGTGTGCTTGGGATCCACCCGTATAAGCTGACTCTCCGCACCGCGTATGATTACACACCATATCTTTCCGCCTTAATCTGGGTAGGAAGATTAGTGATCCTCGAGTATGCGCTGCCGTCGCGAGCTTACAGTTCGTGGGACCCTCTTCTCCAGGCACGCACTACGCATCCAGATCAAGGGTCGAGGCTTCTTAGAGAGATTCGGCCAAGGTATCTCCAACGTGGTACCTTCGCGCCCCTCGGATATTTCATTGAGCGCCTCCAACATGGCAGAGCTGTAGCAAAGCGGGAAGGTGGCAAAACAAACATCTCCTGGTCACCTGATGGCCAGATGCTCGAGGTGAACGGATCTCAGATCACTCTGACACAGCTGCGCTCTACAGTGCACTCTCTTCTGGATGCGATCAATCGGGAAGCTCGCGATCTAATGTTTCAGTGGTGGCCTGATGTCAATTTGCGTGGGATCAAGGACAAGCTAACAAGCTATCGAGCGGGCTATTCATTTCTAGCGGAGCCTGAGAACAATCTGCAAATGAGCTTCAAGCATCTTTACCGCCGAGCGTTCTTTCTTCAAGAAGGGAGGCTAGCACTGCAGGGCGCTGGACGCCAGCAAGCGGTGGCGTATCTCCAGAGACGTGGCGAGTTTATTCGACTGATCTTTGCAGGTATCCACATGACGAGCGGCATGCCCGCTAGAGGGGAAGAGCTCCGCATTATACGCTGGGCAAATACCGTCGCTGTACAACGCAACATTATAATACACAAGGGACACATCATGCTGGTTTTCACTTACAACAAAGTGTCCACAACAGCAAACCACTCGTTCTACATTATTCGGGTGCCTTGTCCTATAGTAGAGCGAGCTCTGTTCCTATATCTTGCCTATATACGGCCTTTTACCGACTTCCTCCTCCGACAACTGAAACTCATTGATGCGCGAACAAAGACGAATCTGCATCTCTTCACCCGAAGCAATCATCCCACTGGTTGCTTCAGCGCAGTAGACTGCTCGAAGAGCCTAGAGCTGGCTACGCCAGACTGCCCCATTCGACTTCAGCTGTGTATCTATCGCCACATCGCGGTCGCCATTAGCAAGAAGCATATCCCAACACTGCTGGAGCCGTTCGACCCCAACATTCCAAAGGACCAGAACGGCTTTCTTCATCTATTAGCCTTCCAGACAGGTCACACTCCATCGATTCATGCAAGCGCTTACGCTCTCGAGAGAGGCTATCCGGCGAGATTGCAGCCAGAGCTCATCGACCGCTATTTTGAGAACAGCCTGATTTGGCATCGGTTCCTGGAGATCGAGGACAGACCTATAGACAGAGAAGCAAATCCGGGCCCGTTAGACCCACAGATACAGAAATTGATGATGTCAACGATGAAGCCGGCACATCAAGCGGTAGACGTGGGTATGTCAGAAGAGGTATTTTTCGCACTGCATAGCGGAGACGGAAAGAAAGCAGAGGCAAAAGGGCCTGATAGGAGATTATTGACACGAAGCAAGCGTAGACTGAGCAGCGACCTTTGTAACGTCCTTCAGAACCAAAGCGTATCACATTCAGCTAGACTAAAGAGCGGGAGAGTCAGCATCAGCTGTACGAGCACTGGTCTTAGATACACAAAGATAAGAAAGGGTTAGAATTATAGGAATAGAAGGAAAGAAACGTGTGCTACGCAAGCAAAGCGTTTAGTAACCTCAGATAGCTACGTAGCCAGATTGCGAAAAGAAATGACCTACCCATAGCGTCTATTGCTAAGCAAAAGGTATGCAATGTCAGCAACCAATCTGCTAAGCTTGCTATCCAAACGCTACAGGAACATAGACCAATCGCTCTAGACTACGTCACGTTTGTTGCCAGCGAGAACGTCATTATCTGTACACCTTGTTACACCGCAGTACCTGTAACTAGTTTAAACACCCACTTACGGACTTGCCACTATGAACCCGCCAAAGTGCGTCGAGCTACGATAGCACGATTTGACGACGTGCCTGCTGCGAAGTCCTTCAATGATCTAGTGCCCCGACCGGATGGATCTACGCCGCTCTCTTACCTTGGCCCACCTCTGACTGGATTTTGTTGCCCGCACTGTCTAGAGGGAAAGAGTATTAATTGGGATCAGATACGACAGCATACAAAGAAACACCACAACATTAGCGCGCCTAAGTGCCTTCAAGATCAATCGCGATACAAGTGTTATCTACAGAGCTGGACGAAGTACTCGCCCAAATACTGGGTGGTGAGCCAAGACGACAGCTCTCACCAGCATCAGAGCGACGAAAGATCACTTGAGACAAGCAATAGCGAGTGCTTGACACGTGTAGAGGATGAAGAGAAAGAAGAAGAAGAACGTTTAGATGATGAGCTAAACGGCGTGGTTCTCGACGGAGAGCTAGAACACGACGAGAACACTGAGTGGCTGCGAGGCTGCGAGTGGCCAGCGTGGTTTGCTCACAAGCCTATCCATATCATTATTGCAGCTGCAGCACTGCCTCCCATGGCAACATCAGATGATCTCAAACTAGGCCTTTGGAACGGATTCGAATGTGTAAGCCCAGCACAGACGGAGAGAACGATCTGGAAGATTGTAGAAGCCAGCAGAATCGTTTTCCAACGATGCGAAGCAACACTAAAGCAGACGCCACGGGTTTTGCGTTGCTGGCTGCGGAGCTGGACGCCTTCTTTTCTTCCTTACCCTTTTGAGCTGCCACAACGCGAAAACACCCGACGAAGATACTATAGAATCCACGAGCGATTCTTATGCTACATTTTCCGCGTCTTAGCACTGTCGCGCAACATAAAAGAGCCTACAAACGACATCTCTGGGCTGCAGCTAACCACGGCTCAGCTGGCCATGATGAACCATATCTGGGACCACGTCACTGCTGTCAGCCAGCAGGCAGACCTCGGGATTCTGCTCCAGTCATCTCTGGCCGCCCTGAACGAAAATCTCTTTCAACTTCTTGTCATGTTCTGGACAGACTTGTCGCACGACGGAAACATGAGCCGTAGCGCTATCATGAACTTCTCTGGTGTCTTGGGAATACATCCCACAGAGCTATGTTTCCGCAAGCCCTACGACTATACTCCTTTTATATCAGCACTGCTGTGGGTAGGTCGCCTGATTATACTCGAGTATGCCCTACCACTTGCACCATACAACTATCTTAAGAATCCTTGGCCCGAGCGTACAGCCTACCCCGACCAAGCACAGCGACTGCGTGAGCATATCCGACCCAAGTATCTTCAGCGAGGTAGTCTTGCACCAGCTGGTTACCTTATCGAGCGACTACAGCACGGAAGAGCAATCGCGAGGCGCGAGGGTCCTAGAACAAACATCTCCTGGTCTTCAGATGGCTTGACACTCCATATTGCGGAAACACAGATTCATATGCGACAATTTCGTGAGACAATTCACACTGTTGTAGTAGGTTTACAAAGCCGTGCACAGGAGCTCCTCTTCGGATGGTGGCCAGACGTTCAACTCGACATTCTACAAGATAATCTTGCGACCCATCGCCCTGGATTCTCGTTTCTGGCGCACCCAGCCAACAAACTCCAGGGAGCTTTCCGCGCTGTGAGCAAATTAGCGTTCTCAGAACAAGGCGGCTTCTCGTCAGAGACAAGTAGAGGGAGAGCAAAGCAGAGGCGGTACTTGAACGAAAGCGACAGCTTTGTTCGTCTGCTTTATGCAGCAATGCACCTAACAAGCGGCATGCCAGCACGTGGTGAGGAGCTCAGAGTCCTACGGTGGGCTGACACGATCTCCGTGCGACGAAACATCTTTATCTACAAAGGAAAAGTGATACTTGTCTTCGCATACAACAAGGCAAACACCAACACCAACAACTCGTTTTATATCGTACGCTCCCCCTGTCCTATGGTACAAAGAGTTCTTTACCTTTACCTTGTGTACATCCGCCCATTCCGCAGTCTTATTAGTCGAAAGTCAGGGGCGCAATCTACAGGCTCAACGAACCCTCACTTGTTTAGTACTCATGACAGTGCAACGGCCTGCTTTTCTTCAAGTAAAGCCCACTCGAGTCTGAAAAGGTCAACAGCCAAATGCCCTACTCCGACAACTACCAGTCTGTACAGACAAACTGCGACTAGCATTGCAAAGAAGCATCTCCCTGCACTTGTTACTGCATTCGACCCCAATACGCCTAAGGATTACAATAGATTCCTTCAACTCCTAGCTTTCCAAACAGGTCATAGACCAGTTACACATGCCAATGCATATGCGCTAGAGCATGGATTTCCTACCAAATTGCAGCCTGATCTGATTGATCGCTACCTGGTAAACAGCCATATGTGGCATGAATTCACGTTGACCCGAGAGGAAGACGCTCTAGACTATAGCTTAGCAACCGTGCACAAAACCTCAAGCAGTACGACACAAGTTGGTTACTACCCGGACGCTATTTCTGAGGGAACACCAGAGTGTGCTACACCCGGAATAAGCGATACAGAGCCCCCAGACGAGGCTCTGCATACACAGACACCTGAGCAGAGGCAACAAAGAGGGAAAAAGCGACGCAGAGAGACTGAGAGTTGCAGCCCTCTTACGAGAAAAATTCTCGATATGCAAAAGCAACTGAACGATCTTGTTCAAGAGCGCGCCATGTCAAAAAAGAGGCGAGCAACAGGTCGAAATACTGGTCAGAATAATGTAGAATCAGATCCTGCGTCAGAGCTGGATACAAGCGAGTGGGAGGAGGAAAGGACGCTTAGGGCAAGGACTAGGATTCCGAAGGATGGAAGCAAGAAGGACTCTAGTTCAAAAGTACAAAGTAGTCGAACCTCAAGTACTATAAAGCGGAGGAGGGGACGGGTATCTAGTAAGAGGTTACTATCGTAAATTCAACTCTTCCGTACCTACCTCCACGCGACCGCCACGACCCCGAGCCTCGTTCGCGCTTGATGCGGTATAGTGCGCGACTTCGGCCCTACTTCGTCCCCTCCCAGCCTTAGCCTGGAGTCGACCCCTTTTGATGCTCTATTTCGGTCTAGCTCGGCCCTGCACGGGCATGCATGCTCCAACACAGGGCAGCTATAGCAGTTCCTGCTTGTTACCTGTTGTTCTGTACTACTTTTACCTGCTTACGCATTAACTAAGACGCCACGGCCTGCTATTCAATTGTGTGCTACTGTTAGCAACAAAGTAGTGCTATGTCTCACCAGACAGCGTCTCGCTGGATAGTCTACACGGGTAATCCAGAAGCCGGTGTCTTTTCTGAAAGCGCCTCTAACCCTTCCTCATGGACTGTCCATTCAGGCGACTCAGCAAAGAGCAAGGCATGTGAATGACGTACCTTTGCCGCACTTTTTATTCTATCTCACCCTCACTTGCTAATTATAGATAGCCTGCAGAACCCGAAGTGCCAAACATTATCTCCTATCTGCCAGAACATGGACACCTGTTGTGCACCCCATGTAGAAGCGTTATACCCTACAAGACGCTCCGTTACCACCTCCGCCACTACCACAAAACTCGATCGTCCATATGCGAAATTATCCTTTCTCAGTATAAAGGACTTCCTGTATCGCAGATTGATGCAGACGTTGTCCCTCGTGCAAATAACTCTTCTAGCTTAGATTTCCTAGCGCCACCCGAGCGAGGCTACTCCTGTCCGCAGTGCGACTTGACAACTTGTAGTTGGGATACAATGCTGCTGCATTTTCGGAAGACGCAGTGCAGTAGGGGGCAGAGGACGCGCAATGATCTATTCTGCTTCGTCCAGCGATGGTCTCCTATCAGGCGAAACGTGGGAGGTACCTGGAGGGTAGCACACGCTACACACACAATTCAAAGCAGAAGAAGATCAAGCCAGGACGGATCCGTGTCAGACGACCCTGCGACCGCCGCTCTTCTGCTGATGGAAGCCGAGGAGGAAGCTAGGCTCTTACAGCAAGATCAAGAACTGATGGCCCTAAGCAACGAGCTTGAGCATGACGAGAAAACCGACTGGCTGCGCGGTTGTGGTTGGACGCGGTGGTTTGCCCAAAAGCCGCTCCATCTGATTATTGCTACTTCTAGGTTGGCCACTTCTACCGGTGAAGCTATTCACCTCGGCACCTGGAACAGCGTGGAGTGGATCAGCTCCGCAGCTACAGAGTCAAAACTAAGACAACTATCAGAAATTGTTCATCTCGTGCTTGATCGCTGCGAGGAAACATTAGAACAAACTCCGCGAGTCTTGCGCTGCTGGCTGCGAAGCTGGGGGTCACACTTCTACGCGTATCCCTTCGAGCTACCTCAACGAGACGCTACGAAAGCTAGGTACCGCTCCTTCCTAAACCGCTTTCTGTGCTATGTATTCCGATCATGGCAGGTATGTCAGAAGCTCAATCAAAGCTTAAGCGAGGTATATGGGCTTCAGCTGTCGGACGCACAGGCGGATATCGTGAAATCTGTCTGGTCAGATCTGTCCACAAAAGGATTCAGTAAGGCAGAGCCTACGTTCTCTTCCCGTTTATCAGAAACCGTCTTTCAGCTGCTCGTGCTATTTTGGACGGATGTGTCCACAGACGGCATATTGGAAGGCAAAGCAATTGTCCACTTCTCTGGTGTGCTGGGTATCCATCCGTACGAGTTGGCATACCGTACAGCTTACGACTACACACCGTACCTATCAGCTCTACTGTGGATTGGTAGACTTATTATTCTCGAGTACGCCTTGCCGCTGCGAGGGTACACTACCCTTGATGTTCTCTGGCCAGCACGAGCAGCCTATGCTGATCAGGGCAAACGTCTCTGTGTAGAGATTCGCCCAGCATACCTCCAACGCGGCAGTCTCTCACCTATGGGCTACCTGATTGAGCGTTTGCAGCACGGCAGAGCCATTGCCAAACGCGAAGGACCACGCACCAACCTATCTTGGTCCCTCGATGGTCAGACCCTAGACATCGCTGGTTCTCGCATCTCTATGCATGAATTCCGCTATACAATCCACTGCCTCCTTGCTAGACTTGAAAGAATCACGCGAGACCTCATGTTTGACTGGTGGCCTAAGGTAGATCTCCATACCTTAAAAGAGGATCTATCAAGGCACCGCCCAGGTTATTCGTTCCTGCAAGAGCCAGCAAATCAGCTACAGACTAGCTTTAAGCATTTGAGCCGAAGAGCCTTCTCTAAAGAAGGGAGGGGGTTCTCCCTACAAGGCAGAGGCCGAGAGAAAGCAATGTCCTACCTGAAACAATATAACAACATGGTCGAAGTACTGTTCAGTAGTATCCATGTGACCAGCGGAATGCCTGCTAGAGGAGAGGAGCTTCGGGTTCTGCGCTGGGCAGACACTGCCGCAGTGCAACGCAACATCTTCATTTGCCAGGGCCGGATCTTGCTAGTCTTTTCGTACAATAAAGCTAGCCAGAACTCGAACAACTCTTTTTTTGTTGTTCGAGTTCCCTGCTCATCAGTAGAGAGGTGCCTGTTCCTTTACCTCGCATACATCAGACCATTCAGCGATTTCCTTAGCCGACAACTAAAGCTTGTCAACACAAGCGTTCCAACCAATCCGCACTTGTTCACTGCGTACGACACACCTGTGTCGTGTTTCAGCTCATCAGTCTGCTCGAAGCTCCTGCAGCAATCCACACCAGAATGCCCGATACTGCTCCATTTTCAAATGTATCGCCAGATTGCAGTAGCTATTAGCAAGAAGCATCTTCTAGATATTGCCCAGCCTTTTGATCCTCACACTCCGAGGGATCGCGATGGACTATTACGACTTCTCTCTTTCCAGACAGGACATAATCCAGCTACCCATGCTGGCGCGTACGCTTTGGATCGTGCCTATCCTGCCAAGCTGCAACCTGAGTTATTAGAACGATACCTCGAAGTCAGTAAGGTATGGCATCAATTTCTGGGTGTCGACAGACAAAGCACAGATCAGGCTATTCTCAGCTTTAGTGCAAACAGAAGTTTACCAGAAGCTCCAGTAGAGCATTCAATGTTTCTGCCACCAAAGGATGATGCGTTCTTGACTAATAGGACTACACAAACACTTGAAGTACCCGAAGAGAGCACAGTATCGCAGATCGAGGCATCGGCCGCTGGCGAGAATGAGCGACCGCGGAAGCGAAGGCGCGACTCAGATGAGAGTATAAGTCCAATACAGCAAAAGATTGATGCTTTACGAGCAGATCTTGCCGCCCTAGAGCATGAGCACAAGATGCAAAAACTCTGCAAAGCTGCCTCCCAACGAGCGCTAACAAACCAAGGGGGCGAAGACCCCAATGGAACGCTCCGGTATCGTAAGAGGGGCTCACAAGTATCGTTAAGTAACTGCGCAGATGTGTTCTGCTTTTTAGAAGACTTCAAGGTCTTCGTATGCAAGCAACATCATACCGCAGTTATGAGTCTTGACCGCCATATGTTGCAGCACCACAAAGTGCCTGCTTCAGTACGAAGACAGGTTGTTGACTGTTTTAGTCGCCTTGAACCAGTGGCTCCAAGCAAGATAGAGCTGCCTAAAGAGCCCACGCAGGCTATAGAACAGCTTGGTAAGCCACTTGCTGGGCTAGAGTGCAGAGCATGCGGGTATATCACTGTTAGCAAAGATCAGATTCGGATGCACTGCAACCGAGATCATAAACTTGCTTGGTTAGGCGACAAGAGCCAGTTGTATAATTCAGTGAAGGTACAGAGCTTCTTCCGAACAGGTGGTCTGCAGAAATACTTTATAGTCGTTTAGTGTTCTGTAACTAAACACATCCTCTGCATGTAAAGTGTACTAACAACTATAGTAATTCAATAATATATAAATTACCTTAATAGTGACTTAGCCACTTCTAACCTGCGACAATGTTCACTGTTTTCTAGAAGACTACAGCGTCTTAGTATGCAGGGAGCATCACACTGCTGTTGTTAATCTCAACACGCATCTCTTGCAGCATCACAGCGTGCCCGCTGCAACTCGAAAACAAGTTGTTGAACGCTTCAATCAATTCGCGCTGATTGACGCAGCAGACGTTGAGCTTCCAGATGAGCCGGCGCGACCGATAGAAGAGCTTGGGAAGCCGCTAGACGGGCTGCAGTGCAAGACATGCAGCTTCATCACTATCAACAAGGACACAATGCGCATGCACTGTAAGAAAGATCACCAGCAAGCTTGGCTAGGAGAAAAAGGCGCGCTCTATCACACTGTCAAAGTACAGAGCTTTTTCCGCACAGGGGTTTTACAGCGATATTTTGTTGTTGATGTAGCTGTAGCCGAAAATGCTCTAAACGACGACGTCGAAGTTGCAGTTCAGAGGCAGCTTGCCGAGTATAAACTGACACAACAAGAAGTCGAAGAAGAGCTTCAAACACTTGAAGAGGCTGCAAAGACAGACAAGACAGGCTGGTTTAAGCGGACAGGCTGGTTAGAGTTCTTCAAGGATCGAAATCTTGTTCATCTGGCCCATCAAGCCCGGGCTCCCGATCGGAGCGAGCACAAGCTCAAGCTAGCTGCTCAGCTTGCAGAGGGACTGATTGAGAGAAGCGTCAAGGGATTGGCTACGCTTCCGCAAGAACTCAGGCGCTGGCTGCGGAGCGCAAAGCAGAGCGAGATCGACGTGCGGCCGTTGGGGCGACTGCAGAACCCAGAGAGTCAGGCTGTGTACGCAAGCTATATAGTGAGGTTTGTCTGCTTCTATCTACGCGTGCTAGGAGATGAAGAGCAGCGGATTATGCGTTTCCGACAGCAGCGCGACACAGCTGCTCGATCCGAAAGCAGTGCGGCGTTGAGCAGCGACGAAGACAGCGAAGACGAAGCGGAAGGCAGTGAGGCTGACGACGACAGCCCGCGGCCCCGGCGCAGGACACGCAGTCAACAGGCACCAGACATGATGAAGGACACGCGCGAGCTCTTCACGTGGACAGCTGAGCAGAAGTTGTATGCGATCAGGCTGTGGGACGCGCTAGATGGCGACGACAGAGGCGCTCAGACGGAGGCGCTTCTTGCGTCTATCAGCTCGTTCATCTTCACAACGTATCATCCCGTGGCGTTGTCTACTGGTTTGATTCAGTTTCTCGCAGTGCTTGGGATTGATGTAGACACGGGCCGCTTGCGGACCGCAAAGAACTACTCGTACATGCTGGCGGGGATGGTGTACTGCGTGCGGGTGCTCGCTCTGGAGAAGCTGCTCCCGGGAGGGCAGCGCGACACGCAGACAGAAGAAGACCGCGACAGTTTTCTGGCAACGCGGCACAAGCAGCTAGCAGACGGCACGTTCAGCCCGATGAGCGAGATGATCAGCATGCTGGCGTACGGCAAACACATTGGACTCACGGCCGGCAACTCAGGCAACGCTTACTGGTCAGAGGACAAGCAGACGTTCTATCTGAACGGCCGACCGATCGTCATCCGCCGCTTCTGCAAGATGGCGCAGGACTTGTTGGCTGAAACAGAGCAGATGCTGTGGGAGCTTTGCTGGGTGGACGGCGAGGAAGAGCGGGTTACCGTTGATCTGAAGCAGGTAGTCGACGACGTCACGTTCACAAAACGACGCACGTCGTTTGTCGACGCTCCAGGCAACAAACTGCAAGGCGGGCTGGCTTGGATGCTTAGGAGAGCGATGACTACAGCGGGCGGGCTGCGATTAACGCGTGCGGACGGGCAGTGGAGCGTCAAGGCGGTGCGGCAGTACATGCGACAGATGGATCGCTTCTTGGAACTGCTGCTCTGCAGCGTGCACGTCACGTCAGGGCAGCCGGGGAGGGGATCGGAGATCACGACGATTCGGCACCGCAACGGCGTACTGCAGGACCGCAACATCTTCGTCGTGGACGGGCAGGTGATGACAGTGGTCCGCTATCACAAGTCGCAGTCGCAGTGGGACAAGCCGAAGATCGTGCCGCGCTTCTTGCCGCCGCAGCTGGGGCAGGTGATGGCGGTGTACTTGGTCTACGTACAGCCGTTCCGCGAGTATCTGACGCTGCAGGTGCTGGGCGGTAGCTACAGCGACTACGTGTGGCACGACGCGCAGGGCGCGTGGGACACCAGCCGGCTCACGAGGGTGCTGAAGCGCGAGACAGGGAAGAGGCTGGGCGTGGTGCTGCACACGCTCGACTACCGGCACACGGCAGTAGGTATCGGGCGAGTCAAGGTGGGAGAGTCGTTCAGCAGGGGCTATCAGGACGACGTTGGCGAGACAGAAGAGGCGGAAGTGGACGACGATGGCGAAGACGTTCTTGAGCTGCAGAACTCACGCACAACCGCAATGGGGGTAGGCAACTACAGCGTGCCGATGGATATCGTGAAGCATCTCAGCGTGCGGTCCGTTGATGCGTTCCGGCCGCTTAGCGCAGCATGGCACCGCTTCTTAGGGGTGGATGGGAGCGCAGCGAAGCCCGTAGAGCCGAGCAGGACGACAAAGCGACGGATGAGCAACAGCACGTCGTCGGCACTTGTTGGGCTGCCGAAAGAGAAAGAAGTGCGGTTTGCAGACCCGCGAGCAGATGCGATACACAGGGGGCTGCAGCAGGTGCTAGGCAAGCAAGATGTTGGCTTTCGATCGGTGGAGCAGGAGCAGGCTTTGCACGCGGTGCTGGAGAAGCAGACGCCGCTCATCGTCGTGCTTCCGACGGGCGGAGGCAAGAGCTTGCTGTTCACGCTGCCGGCTTGCGTGGAGGAGCCGGGGGGTAACGGTGGTCGTCGTGCCGTACCGGGCGCTGATTGAAGATCTAGTCAGGAGGATTCAGCAGTGCGGCGTCGAGTGCATGGAGTGGAAGCACGGCGAGAACAACCCGGCATCTGTGGTGGTAGTCAGTGCAGACGTAGCTGGCGACATAACAAGCACTGGCAACTTTCTTGGCTACGCGCGGATGCTGAAAGGAAAGGGGCTGCTGCATAGGGTGGTGATTGACGAGTGTCATCTGGTGTTCACGGCGAGGAATTGGCGAGAGAAGCTGCTGGCGATGAAGAACTTGCGGCTGCTGGGTAGTCCGATGGTGATGCTGACAGCAACGCTGCCGCCGCTGCAGGAGGGAGAGCTTGAGGCGAGCATGCTTGTGCGTCACGCAACGTACGTGAGAGCAAGCACGGTGCGGCCGAACGCGCGGTACTTTGTGTCGTGGTGTCAGCGCGACAAGCTCGAGGAGACGGCGCTGTTCGTGTGCAAGCGGTGGGCAGAGAAGCTGCGGCGGAGCGGACAGAAGGGGGTGGTGTACTGCAAGAGCAAGGTGCAGTGCGAGCGGCTCGCGACGGAGCTGGGCTGCGGACACTATCACGCAGGGGTGGTGGATCGCGCAGACCGGCTACAGGAGTGGGTGGAGGGGGGCGGAATGATGGTGGCGACGTCGGCGCTGGGGACGGGAGTGGACTTTGCTGGCATCGTGTACATCTTGCACGTAGGCACACCGTGGAGCATGAGCGACTTTGCTCAGGCAAGCGGACGCGGGGGACGAGGAGGAGAGCAATACGATGTGGTGGTGCTGGTGGGGCACGGGGAGGTGGAGCAGGTGATGGAGCGAGAGAGAGAGAAGATGGAGGTGCTCGCGATGGGGCAGTTTCTGATCGGCAGCGGGTGTCGACGAGAGCTGATGAGCTCGTATCTGGACGAGCGGGGGCAGAGCTGCGGGCAGATTGGGGCAGCGGGATGCGACCGGTGCGGAGAGGGAGAGGAGGTGTGGATAGAGGAGCAGGAGAAGTGGTCGCGGGAGTGGGCGGTGGTGGAGGAAGGGTTCACAGAGCTGCGAGAGGGGTGTGCGATCTGCTGGATGGTTAGGCAGGAGTTCCCGACGGCTGAAGAGGAGCAGTGGAAAGGGCACCGGGCGATGCAGTGCACGGCATGGGCAAGGGGAACAGGGATGCAGGCAGATGAGTTCCGTGTGAAGATGCGGGATCGGACGGTGAAGAACAACTGTCGACGGTGCTGGGTGAGTCAGAAGTACTGCGCGACTGGGGAAGGGATGGACAAGCGGTGTCAGTGGCCGAACGTGGTGGTGCCGCTGGCATTCGCAGCGCGGTTGACGAGGGGTGGGATTCAGGCAATGGGAGAGCTGGGGTTTGCAGAGACGGGAGACGAGGCGTACGCTGGGTGGCTGGGAAAGCCGCACAGGTCAGAGATTTGGGGACAGATGTTTAGCAACGCAATGGCGATGGCGATTAGGCTGGTGTTGGAGGGGTGGGGACGAGAGGGAGAGGAAGAGGAGGGTAGCAGAGTAGAGTAGCAAGCAGGGGAATAGATGAAGTAATAGGTGTATATGCGTAGCAAAGCCGTGACAAGGTATTAGCAAGAGAGTAACAGGGTAGGGAGGTGGTAGGGCCGTCCGGGGCAGAAGAAGGGGGGGGTGGGCAGTAGGCCCGTTAGGTGTTACAAGCAGCGGAGCGGTTAGGGTGAGTAGGAGAAGAAGGGGGGGTAGGTAGTGGGCCGTTTAGGTGTTACAAGGAGTAGAGCAGCAAAGGGAAAGAGAGAAGAGTATAGCAGGGTGTAGCAAGGTATAGTAGGGTGTAGCAAGGTATAGTAGGGTGTAGCAAGGTATAGTAGGGTGTAGCAAGGTATAGTAGGGTGTAGCAAGGTATAGTAGGGTGTAGCAAGGTATAGTAGGGTGTAGCAAGGTATAGTAGGGTGTAGCAAGGTATAGTAGGGTGTAGCAAGGTATAGTAGGGTGTAGCAAGGTATAGTAGGGTGTAGCAAGGTATAGTAGGGTGTAGCAAGGTATAGTAGGGTGTAGCAAGGTATAGTAGGGTGTAGCAAGGTATAGTAGGGTGTAGCAAGGTATAGTAGGGTGTAGCAAGGTATAGTAGGGTGTAGCAAGGTATAGTAGGGTGTAGCAAGGTATAGTAGGGTGTAGCAGAGTATAGCAAGATATAGTAGAGTGTAGTAGGGTGTAGTAAGATATTACAGAGCGTAGTAAAAAGCAGAGTATAGTAGAGTGTAGCAGGGTATTATAGAGTATAGTAAGGTATAGCAAAGTATAGCAAGATATAGCAGAGCGTAGCAGGGTATAGGAAGGTGTAGTAGGGTAGGGTTAGGTATAGTAAGGTATAGCAAAGCGTAGTAAGAAGCAGAGTATAGTAGAGTGTAGCAGAGTATAGTAGAGTGTAGCAGAGTATAGTAAAATATAGCAGAATATAGTAAGGTATAGTAGAGTATAGCAGAGTGTAGCAGAGTGTAGTAAAATATAGTAGGATGTAGTAAGGTATGGAAAAGCATAGTAAAGTATAGTAGAATATAGTAGAATATAGTAGAATATAGTAGGATATAGTAGAATATAGTAGGATATAGTAGGATATAGTAGAATATAGTAGAAGGCTAAGCTATAATAAGATATTATAGGTTAGAAAAAGAGAAGAGTAGGTAGTAGATATAAAAAAAAGTAGGTAGTAGGTATAAAACAAAAGTAGGTAGTAGGTATAAAAAAAAAGTAGGTATTAGGTATAATAAAAAAAATAGGTAGTAGGTATAACAAAACAATAGGTATTAGGTATAATAAAAAAATAGGTAGTAGGTATAACAAAAACAATAGGTAATAATTATTAAAAAAAAGAATAAGTAGTAAGTTTAAGAAATAATATAAGAGAATAAATAGATTAGGTAGTAGAAGAATTAAAGATAAAAGAAGAAATAAAAAGTAGAGTAAGGTTATAATAATAAGATACTAAGAGAAGAGAAGAAAGAAAAAGTGTAGTAAAGCTGTAATAAGGTATTAATAAAAGCGTATTAGGGAGGGTAGGGGGGTAGGCCCGTAAGAAGGGAAAGGAGGGTGCCCGAAGGGCAACCGTTAGAAAGGATTACTAAGAAGAGTAAAGGGGTGGGGGGTGGGCCCGTAAGAGGGGAAAAGAGGGTGCCCGAAGGGCAACCCGTCGTTAGGGTTAGGGTTAGGGTTAGGGTTAGGGTTAGGGGTTAGGGTTAGGGTAGGGTTAGGGTTAGGGTT